>WSLO01000472.1:5617-15957 GCA_019677385.1 Ceratobasidium sp. 392
TGCGTGTGGGACGAACGACTATCGACAGCGACGAGATAAATAGTTTCCACAACAACAACGAACTACGGTGTCTACGCGGCTTCGGTTCCGTGCAATTTTCTACGAAGATTTGATAACCAGACACTGCACAGCCACCGCGACAAGCTGATTTGCCGCACGTCCACCAAGGCTCCAACATCGCGCTCTCGCCGTCCTTGAGGCCGACTGCCACAACCCTCAAGTCTCGGTAGACGACCAGAATGCGCCCGCCAGCCCGTATACGTACCAGCCTCCCACCACCCGCCACCACCCGCGCGTCAACATCGGCAGCGACGTCCGCGACATCGCCGCCATCGACGCCCGCAACACACGCTTTGGCGTCGGCGCCGCATCTCCTTCAAGGCGGTCCCGACTTTCCCCCCGATTTCCCACCTCCCAACTGCGTCCATCGGATATCGCCCGAAGACGCACGTGATAAGGTCCTAATGGCCGTCTGTGCAGCCCTTGCACGCGTTGTAAGTGCTACGTGGTCATGGGCGATAGTAGCTGACATTACTCTCTGAAAAGGAGAACCGCGCGCTGACTCCCCGCCAAATCGTTGACGTTGTAAATCAGACCGGAATTATCAAGCTCGGGTGAGCCCTGGACGCACTGCGTAGCGAACACGAGTTAATTCCATCTGCTCTATGATGCGCGTATATAGCGGAAACACTCCAGCTTCAACTGTATCTACCCACATACGGGCCCACCTGGCTCGCGGCACCCCTCAGCTCCTATTGCCCCACTCACTACAGCCCCGCCCGCGCCGCCCTTCAGAGACGCCGTCCATCGAGGATCGCGCCGTTGGGCCTTGTCCAGACGGCTCCACCGAACGCAAAAAGGGCACTTCATGGTACCTCTCCGAGGCTGCGGGATTCGCTAGTCCGTGGGATCGATTGGGCATCCCTACGCCCAAGGAGCCTGAATCCGACCCCGCCGACCCTCCGGCTCCTCCGTCCTCTGTCGCCGCTCCCACCCCGACCCCTCCGCCGATGGACCCAACACGCGTCAGTTCGCGCAAGCGCACGCGCACCAAGAGCTGGGGTGCCGCCGCCCGCGAACTCGGCATGGACGGCATGTCGCCCCCGCCCGATTGCGAGGACGAGAGCGAGGCGGAAGCCCACCGCGAGCGCAAGTCCAAGGTGCGCATACGCCTACGTCTAGGCTCCCAATCTGCCTCCCGCTCGTCTTCTGTGCGCCCAGAGGACCCTCGGCCCCAGTCTGCACCCGATGCCGAGCCTGAGCATGTTGACGAGTCGGATCACGAGCCGGCGTCTTGTGCGCCCGTGCTGATACGTCGTCACTCGCGTCCAAACCTTCCTCCCCCGCTCCGCACCCGTGTGTTTTCGGCACCCAGCTCGCAGTTTACTCATTTCCGCCGATCACTGTCATATGCGAGCTCCGTCGGACCACCCACACCACATGCGCTCACATTCGCCGATGCCGAGGACAGCGACGTCGAAGACGGTGACTTTCACGTACGCATGATGTGCAACTCGGATTCAGGCCCACCCAGTTCTTGCAAGTCGACGGACAACGTACCCCTGGTTGGCATAGGACTGGGCTTGGTGTTTGGTGAGGAAGGCCGGCGGGTTAAAGTCAAGGAAGAACACGAATCGTCCATGTCTCCGCCTTCGCTGTCATCTCGAGCGTCGTCCCTGGCAGCCTCTTCGCTTCCAGAAGACGATGTATGGGCCGTCAAGATCGAAGAACCAGAGGACGTAACAATGACCGAAGTCGCTCTCGAACCTGAACCGTGCGAAACTGGTCTGGGTTTTGAGATTGGTTCCTCTTACGAAGGGTTCGAAGCGGAATTTACATTGCTCAGTGTACATTCCCCGACAATTGTTCCGGCTATCTTGTGGGAACCGGAGGACGTATATGGGCCAGAAAGTCTCCATGCGGACGAAGTAGATGGATTATGGGCCGAGGCCGTTGACAAAAGGCCGCATACACGCGCAAGTCGAAGAGAATTTGGGCTTGGGAAGGCTAACACCCCGACAAAAACTGCTTCAAAGCGCCGCGACTCCGTGTCGTGGGGCTGCCGCGCGCCTTCCGGTATGCGTGTATCTCTAGGTGGAGCGAAATCTCGGGCCAGCACGGAATGCCCCGCGCGAGGTGTGGTTTTACGACGAGGCAATGAGTTACAGATTGAGCGAATAATCTTGCACGGTATGTCCGTTGATTCATTCCATTGGTTCAATTAACTTACGCATACAACCTGGATTGACTTAGGTGTCGAGTACGGATCGTGCGTCGTGCGCGGATGTGTCCTACTTCGTCGAATCGAAGGCTCGTACGTGAGCCTGACGGCGCTCCTTCGTGCGTGCCGCGTGCCGGGGTCATGCCACGCTCAGTTTAGGACGACTGGGACTGTGGACGTCGCGGCTCCAGCACCAGAAGCCCCGAAAGTGGACTCGATCGATAATCCATCGCCTCTATCTTCAACCCCATCCTCCGCTCAATCCCTAGCGCCTGCCGCCTCGATTGTGTCTGAACCTGCCTCTTCAGATGTAATCCACACCAGCACGTCATCTTCGGAAATTCACCCTTCGAGCATGCCTCTAGGTGCTTCCATCGACTTTGGAACCGGCATCGAGGCGGCGGACATTTCTGGGATGTGGTGCCCGCTCGCTGATGCGCGTGCGATCGCCGAGGAGCGCTTGAGACCATACCTCCCCGAAGATGTGCGACAACTCTTCCTCGCCGACGTACTTCCCTTGAAAGAACCGACACCCGAGCCGGAACTGTCCAAGGTCGAACCCGAACCCGAACCTGAAGTGAAAATCGAATCCAAAACCGAGAAACGAGACGAGACGCCAGTAGCATCTACGATCTCTGAAAAGGTGCTCGCCGTGAGCGAGGATGACGTCTCGGTCTACGTCCGTCCGTCCTCGCCCGCGGCGGTACCGTGTGCTGCGCAGCGCCGTGTGCTGAGGGCACGTCCGACACGCGTAGTGCGAACGAGAACCCGGGCGTAGAGTAGACGCTGCCCGTGTTTTTGTCCGAACGAGAATAGACTGTGAATTAACCCCCTTCCTCTCCCCCCTCTATGAAACCGTGCACGCCGGCGAGAGGTTATATGCTATGAATTCTCACGAACATATGTTATTCTACGCCCCCCTTTTATCGACCGTCGGCGTGCACGCGCTTTTCTTTATTCACCCCCAAGTTTTACACTTTACTTGTCCCATTTTTTGGTATCTCTGTTCTATTTCGGTTTGTTCATCAAAGACTTCATACGTGCACTGTACATTTTGTTCATGAAAAACCCTGCTCAATCTTTCCTATCAAGCGCAAAGTAAGAGTACAGCAGCACACTGGTGCCGGTGCATGAGTAACCGTGCGGAAAGACCCTTGCACGGTTGAAAAGGCTCGTTTCATCATAGCATATAGGCTAAATGGAATATTGCTCAGGCATTCACGAGGATGTATAAATAGATGCTATATCACAAAAACACAAAAAGCGCAGGCTATTCAAAGCACAAAACAAAGAGAATTATAGACAGCATAAGGTAGTAACCCCTTGTGACAGGCATCGGTCTGCCCAGCTCACATCATGCCGGTCTGACCAGTCCAAGTATGATGTAACCTCTGCAGACCGATGCCTGTCGCAAGGGGTTGGCACCCTTACAACAGGGGCAAAGCTCGGAAACCTATCCAAAGCGCACAAATAAATAAAAATATTTAGTCCGAGTCCGTGTCTTCATCCGAGCTCTGTGCTGCCACAATAGCAAATGCCTCCCTTGCTGTCTGAAAAAAGCCAGGTGAGTCAAATCCAACAGAAGTGCTCACTGGCACCAATGCTGTAGCTGGCAATTTGGGAGGAACTGGCAATGAAGGTGGGCGCTTTGCCGGTTGGGTGGCTGCGCCCTTGGAGTTCCGCGTCTGCTGTAGCTTCACCCCAGCAGGAGCTCTATCCTCTTCCTCCTCTAACCATATCTTCAAGATAGGTCCACCAACCAGAGGAAATTTTGCTGCTTTGGATTCTTCTGTGTGTTTCCTGACTTTTGCTATTGAGTTACGCTTGAAAGTTGCTGGAATGGACATCCCATGCAACACTTGGTAAGATGGCTGCTGACCCTCGGGGATTGGGGGAAGTAAGGAATGTGGACTTTGTGGAATATGACTTCGGACTGCTTGTGGCAGTGCCTTGCCGGCGCTGAGATGTGTGTCAAAATGGTCTTCTAATCCGTCATTTGCCACATAACGTCTAAGATTAACCCTACAGCCTATTAAATTATTTGTATTAGAAATTTTCCTAAGAGTGAATAAAATAGACAAATACCTGGCACTGGACAAGTATATAAAGACTGGCCATAATGAGCTGACATTATATGTGTTTGAAGTTCTTCTATGTTGTCAAAGCTCAATCCACATATTTTAGACTTGGATTGTCTAACCCTACACTCATGTGTCTAGTAGAGGTAGGTATGTTGGTAAAAGACCAAATAATATAATAAGTTACCTTTTGTCCATGCCTCCCAGTAATATTACTGGTGGCATGTATCTTCTGGGAGTGCTAATATCATAGAGATCAGTCGGGTGTCGGTTGATGGAAACTGGTACTAACCATTTCTAAAAGCGCGTAGCTCGATAGAACAGCCGGACACCCGTCCCATTTACACGGAGATTGACGAAGTGCATTGTGCAGTCTGTCGACCGGGTTACTCATTCTATTGTCGTGGCGTCGGCGAAGGGCTGGCCGGCCGCTGGACGGTGCTATTGTGGACTATTTGGTCCCGCATCTGGTGGCTATGACAAGACGCAATAGGTCACGGCCAAAGTCCCTATCAAGTACCGGCGTCTCTGGACGACGACCATTCTTGTTGCTCTTTTACCCTTCAAAACCGCTCTTCAACTGCCGATACCAAACAGTTTAGCGATTCCTTCGAAAAAATGTCTTTACTAAGCAGTTTTACCAGCTACGACGATATTACTCTTGTTTTGCTTTCTGGCTTGATTTTGACTGTGACCGCCGGCATCGTCTCTCGGTCTGAGCCACTCGCCCATCCTCTTGTACTCGGTCAGCAAAGCGAGCCTTCAAAGGTTCGTCGACCTACCGAAAGCGCAGTGTATCGTAATTATGGCGTTGGGATGTATATGCCCGTGAGTTGGCGGTCGAACGCACACTACTATATTGCTTGAACTTAGGCGACTGCAGCTTCCGACGCGCCCTAAACGCGACGTACTTACTGTAAACAACCTGGTGCAAGGCGACGTAAAAAATGAAAGAATTCTGTTTGGGACCAAGGTTGGTTGTTATTCTCTACCATATCGTTTATCTTATGTTGCCCGTATTCAGATCACGAATTCTGAGCTGCAAACGCAAATAACGGCGTTGGGATCTGGTCTTGTTCAAAAGTTGAACCTCGCCCCCCGTGACTCTAGTGTTCTCTTACTTATGGAGGACAACTTTGGTACGTTTCAGTTTGCTAGGCGAGATGTCGCGCACTAATATATGATCTTAGAGTGCTTGCTCTCTGTATTGGCATTAAGCTCGTTCTCTGTGACTCCTATCACCATTAGCCATCTCCAGCTCTTGAATCCGGTTCTGTCCGTGCACCCTCCCTCGGCAATCATTGTTCAATCTAGCTTTTTACATATCCTACTTGAGCAGCTTGCTGACGAACAGGAAGCAGGTCTTCACTTGATTGTTGTGAGTGCAGCGCATGCCTAACCATGCTCTTTAATCTGAAGCTTGACTATCCAGGTTGGCGAAATCGATGCGCTCGCCCAGTCTCACGCACGCAAGACAGGCCTAATCCTCGTTCGCTGGACCGATATCCTCGAAAGTGGTTTGGAAACTGTGGTTCTTGGAACAGCAGATGTCCCAAGTACGTCAGCATGAGCATGAGCGGTTCGGCGTATCTTATACTTAAAGTTTTAGCTGCCAACGATGTTTTCATGGTTTCATATTATGCGGACGAACTAGGGGTAACCTTCCATTGCTTATTGCATGTGCACGATTCCTAACTGCTTGTTACAGCACCCCAAGGCTGTCCAGTTGACCCACCAGGTTTGAGATAGTTTAACATCTTTGCTATGGCTTTCTAACAGCTTATTCGTTCAGAATATGACAGCCGCCGTTGTATCTGGCCGAGGTCTCTTCGCGATATCCTCTCCCGTGTCATCGAACGATCGAATCCTATCATCTTTTTCGATGAATACGCCGTTTGGTATCGGGGTTGCGTTCCAAGCACTATGGGAGGGTGTGTGATAGTGTGACAAACGTGTTACTAAAAACTGATTGGCGCAAAGGCGCAAGTTTTGCAACGAAACCAAACATCGGTCTGTTCAAGTCAGGTATATCGTATTGGTTTTAGTGTTTGTTTGGAATTTAGCTGACTTTCTCATAGAATCCGACCAAGCTGAACACAGCATAACGTCCGCGGTCGCTTCAACCAAGCCAACCCTGCTCTTCGTCACGCCCTCTGAACTGGCTTCACTCTCGCACCAAGTCTTAGAAACGGCCAAGAGCTCGTTCCTGTACTCACTCGCCTGGAAGCGAAAGATGGGAGCATTGTTAGAAGGGAACATAAGTCGCACAACCCCCTGGGATCGCGTCGTGTTCGAGGATGCTAGGGTCAATTGCAGCCTCGCTGACTTGCGCGGTGTCGTCACTGCCGGTGGTAAGTGGATTATCTCCTACTTTAATCGCACCTCCCTTACCAAAGAGATAGAACCGAGTGATCCAAGTACACAGGCTATTTGCTCCATCGCAATGTCTGTTCCAATTGCCCGGGCCCATATCCACCCTTTATCTGCATCGCCTATTCTAGCGTCTCATCCCTTGGATTTGCAACGGCATTTTCCTGCCACTGGCGGAAGTCGGTTGTCTAAAGCAAGTAGTCGAATGTGCTTATGTTGTTAGGCTGAACTAAATACGGTCGTAGGATCCTCTGCATGTCGGACCTCCAGCTCCTAGCGTGGAAATAAAGCTTATTGGTGTAAGCGAAAGTGATATAGAGGCTGGAAATGATCCTAGAGGCGAGGTAAGCAGCATAGTTGTTTTCGTCAACTCGCTCAAGCTAAAATGCTATATAGATGTTAATTCGCGGAACCTCTGTGGGCACACCACTTTCCGAGTCCAGTGTGCCATATCCAGACGGTTGGCTGCCAACCGGCGAGCGGGCAATGGTACAAAGCAACGGCACGTTCAAAGTTGTTGGTCGCCAGCGCCGAACCGTCGGGCCATGAACACACACCTTTGAAGCAGATTTAAAACATGACAGCCTAGCTCTTCTGTGTCTGGTATACCGCTTGTACTGCTATTGTGGCCCACTTGTGCTATCCGATCCTATGGAATTGGTGAAGCTTAAACCAATGTTATTAGAATTCGCTGGCGACTTGTGAAGTAACCCAATGCAAACAGAATACCCCCAACAATTAGACTACGGAAGTAGTAACCACAGATACACTCAACAAAACCGGTCGCTATTCAACGAAGTCAGTGATGTTAGGTTGAGCGGTGTAGGCTGTATACCTTTTCAGCTTAGACCGACGGTCAAGTAGTGCTTCCGATAAGGTACCTTCTTTTCGAGCTTTCTTAAGCTGTACCATCAGAGCGGTAAGCGTACGTTGAACTTTAGTAGGATAATCGCGACACACCGCTTTCCTGTCATCTTCAGATGTCACAGATTTGCCAGCTCCCCAGGCTTGGAATTTGTGACTAATACGTGGCATTAGTGTGGTCCATGCGTCTGTTGTAACTCGACATGAGAGACTTACTTGGATCCAACTTCGTCAATTTCTGGGGGTCGGTTTTTTCCTGCCTTTTTACGATCCTCCTCGCCGGCTTTACGTTTGTATTCATGCTGTACTCGCACCCAGAATCGTTCGTTGAAGCCGACGGTATCGCTGTCACCCCGGAGCGTAGTTTGGCCACCAGCGACCTCGTCCACCGAGATGTACTTTTGGTAAATGTTCATGAAAGCGACCATATGATTTCCCTCCTCGTCCGTTTCTGGTAGAATGACGGGCGTGAATTCTTCTTGTGGTCCTCTCGCCTCCCTGTCGGCAGACACCAGTCCGAGCGCATCGCAGGAGAGGAATTTTCCCTCTGGAGTGCGAAGGTTGATTGTTAATGAACCCGCAACTCGTGTCGCTACCCACACCTGATTGACCTCTGTTGGAGTAAACGAAAGTGGCTTTGAATCATCTGTCGATGAAGATGCTGAACTGAGAGCTTGAATGTTAATTCGGTTACGAGTCGAATCAAAGGTAATACAGGTAGTCGTGGCTGTTTGGTGCATGATAAACGTTGGACCAAGAATTTGTTCGGGAGTTTCAGGCTGGACCCAGGCTAAGAAAAACCAGTATTTTAGTCCTATTTCGGCGCATTTCAGTCGAATAGAACTCACTGCCTGGATCTATGTCGTCCTCCTTGCTCTCCTCCTCTCCCCCCCTCGCCTTACGCTTCTTCGATTTCTTCTCCCCCTTGAAAGTCAATTTTTTAGATTTCGGTTTGTCGGACATAGTCTTAGTTTAGTTTATGCAAGCCAGTTTAACGTTAACTGCGATCGCGGGCGTACAGGTGAAGTGGTGACAAATAGAATGTGCCGAAGGCTGAGCGCCGGGCGCCTCTATTTGCACCCGCCCGTGATTTGTTGATCTCCCGACGAATCTCGCTCCCGGCGTCGCTGACACCCCTCAAATCGCTATAATGGCCAAATTTAACCCAGGTGAGTGTGTAGAGGGCATAAGGAACTCATGCGACACCGCTATTGTCTATCCAAACGCGTGGAAAGGCGGAATTGATGGGTGGATTATTCACAAATTGACGGATGGATTGAGTAATAGGACTGCTGGATGCAAGACTGAATGTAGAGCTTGTTAATCGTCTAACCCACTGCTTTATAGACGTCTCTTCATCCCGCCGCAAAAGCCGCAAGGCGCATTTCGGTGCGCCTTCTTCCATCCGTCGAAAGATCTTGACTGCTGCGCTATCAAAAGACCTGCGCGGCAAGCATAACGTGCGTTCCGATCTTTCGTAAGTGCAGCAAGGTTGCTGATAGCGCGAGTGAATAGGTTCGCTCTCTGCCGGTTCGCAAGGACGACGAGGTGCTGATTGTGCGGGGAAAGTACAAGGGACGAGAGGGCAAAGTCACCCAGGTGTACAGGAAGAAGTGGCTCATTCATGTCGACCGTGTCCATCGTGACAAGTCGAACGGCTCGACCGCCTCCATCGGCATCCACCCGAGCAACGTTGTCATCCAGACGATCAAGCTTGACAAGGACCGGTAAGTCTTGCAAGTCTGGGACAGTGCTGGTCAACTGAGGGTGACGCTGTCTCCAGTCGGGCGATCCTTGAACGCAAGGACAGGAAGCGTGTGGCGGGTGAGAAGAAGGATGCTGAGGCTGAGGCTTAAGGTACGTTCCAATACCCACATTAGTACAACTCGTTAATCCTCGCCCAATTCAGGTATCGATGTATTTTCTGTCCAGCTGTAGTCATTCCTGCTTTCACACTTCAAAATCTCATGTACCTATGCGCTCCACATTCGTAAGACATCCATCGTACCAATCGTTTTGTATCGAAATTATTGTGATGAATTACGAACCATCCGTGTCGTGAGATGAAATCAACTGGATATAAAAGCAAGTGCGACGCGAAAGCAGGTACTTAGAAGATGACGTCCTCGTCCTTGTCTCCCAATAGGTTGGACCGAGTTTCTTCATCTACTAGTGCCGGAGCAGACGCTGCAGTCCCCTCTTTCTCGGCCTGTTCTGCCAGGGCTAGTCGCTCCGCTTCTGCCACCGCAGCATCACGTTTCTTCTTCCCTTGGACTTTCTTCAACCTAAATAAACAGTCTACAAGTGTTGGATTGGACGAACAAATAAGACTTGCCTAAAGAACTCCTCACGATCCGCTTCATCGAGCTCCGATACAATATAGGCAATAGTATTCTCAAGCCGAGGTATCACGACGTGCTCGATGGCGTTTACTCGCCGGTTCGTCGCCCGAATGACCTCATCGAGAATCGTGAACGCAGTTTGCAACGAAGCAAGTTCTACCAAGGTCTTCACTGCGTTGGCATAAGTCTGTCTGGTTTTCTGGATCTGCTGGCCACCTCTGGACAGACCAGTCAGGTTGAAGTCTGAAGATACCATTAGTATCGTTCGGTATCGAACTAGTAGAGAAACATACCTGTCCCGCTCACTTGCTCGACCTCAAACGCGGGAAGTACAACACCAGATACGTTCTCTTGCTTGGCCTTCACTTTGAAGGTCGGCGATTTCGCTTGCTTCTGGACGAGATACGAGATATCGCCTGTGGTGTATGTAACCTCCGCCATTGAGAAAGCTGCAAGTTGCATCAC
>WSLO01000473.1:0-15939 GCA_019677385.1 Ceratobasidium sp. 392
CCAACCCAACAAACCTTTCGTGACAGAAAAACCTGAAATCTTTACCAGCCTTACGTTTCGGATCGGCTAATAGCTATTATGCTCGCTGGTCCACGGGTTGGGTCCAGCCACAATTAGAGGGCTCTTACACACTGCATGCGATTTATTTTGGGATATATGCGGCTTGTTTGGACATTCAGACTTCTTTTTTTTTATGAAGACTTGTTCGTTTGTCCTGTTCTATACACGGATTACAGGCGGATGAATCTAGATTTCTAGCACCAGGATCACAAAACCTATCTTCACTTCACGGAGAGCCAAGGTTCTAAGCACTGGACGTAACATTGATCGTGAAGTGATTACAGTTGTACGAAGCGCCAATAACACCTGAGGGTAATTGGCGACGGCAAGAACGAACAAATCACGATGCCCCACAGACTCTGGTCAAGCATCAGGCCACCACCCATGACGGTGCTTGTTGAATACAGGTGTCATATGAAGCCTCAACGCCTCGAGTCTCGAGCAAGTAGCGGGTCTGGTTCGCCAAACACCTTGTGGAAGCGGCAGAATGCTGTCAGTGAAACCTTGCATATGATGTTTGGATTATACTTTATTCAATTTGAAGTCGTCGATTAAACAAACGCACAATACCGTGCGAGTCTCCCACCGCCATCAATGTCACGGAACACATGATATTTGTCGTCTAACATCATACCAGCAACAAGCTAAACTTGAGTTCGCCGTGAAGCTAGGCGTAGTTTGATTTACCCTTGATAAAACAATCACTAAATGACCGATGTGTAGCGCGAGATCAAGAGCGCGATCCCCCGCCTGCGATGTCAAGAGACGATGGTCGGGGGGAAGAAACCCGCCAGAACCGGATGCATACATCGGACAAAAATCCATTGAAAGCAACACGTAATTTACTCCTATCCGGTGGCTCCGCCGCCCAACACGATGTAGACATTTCGATTGAAGTAATGAGTGGCAAAGTGGCTGGTGGAGCTTGGCGCCCCGCCACTTTAGCACGTGATATGCTTACGTAGCATCACCTCTCGGGCCGTCTCCACCTTTCCTTCGGTTGATCGTCTCCCGGTGCACTAACTCAAGGCTCAGCACTATGGGAGTACTCAGCCAGTGGATAGCCGCTGAGTCACATCTCAAAGCTGCAGTATCCGAATTTCGCAATACTTGTGTACGTGACGCTCAAAACCATTGCCCACCTACCGCTTGCATCACGCTACAACCAAGAAATATTTGAAACTACGCTGGATCAGGTCCAGTCCCGTATTGATTCATTCGACTTATTTGAAAGCCAGTTGCGAGAATCACGTACTGCGCTTCATGTGCTGCTTAACTCGTCACCGTTGCGTGTCCCTATCCACAGACTCCCTCCCGAAATTCTTGGTAGTATTTTCACCATTTCTACAGACCCCCCAATATGCTTCATCAATTACTCTGCAGGATGCAACACTCTAATGGATATTCAGCTTGTGTGCGTGCAATGGTAGTCAATACTCCGTCCCTTTGGTCACACGTTGACGTCAATTTGGGTCGCGGTTCAAGAAATACAAGGCTCCCCTTCTTCGAGCGCATTCATCGTTGGCTTAGTCGCTCGCCCGGTGCGCCTCTTCACTTGCATTTTGCTGGAGAATATAGGATACTAAAAAAACATTCCGGAACTTATGTCTCTTTTGGAACCCCATGTGCCCTTCTTACACTCGCTCGATATCTCGGGCCGAGGCACGCCTAATTTGGTTCAAACTTTGTTTGATATGTGTTCTAGCTCTAGCACCTTCAAGCTCTTGAAGAGTTTGTCCCTTTCACGTATTCAAGAAACTGACGAGGCATATGAAATGCGCTGGCCTACCGGCTCATTTTCGGAGCTCGTGGAACTGGACCTTAATCGTATAGGTCTTTTGCCTCCTCACTATTGAGTGAATTGGTAACAATGTTGTCCAACTGTCCTAAACTCCACACCCTACGACTTAACGACCTAGGGATTCGCTCTGCTCGAGGAGGTAATTACCCAATAGTTTTCTTGCCGGATCTGAGGCAGTTAGAAGTTGGCCTTCGTGACAATGACGACGGATTTGTATTGCTGCTGCCGCTGCTGTCCCCCGGTGTATATTCACTGTCCGTTAAGCTGAGCGTTCTCTCCTGGGACTCCGATAACATGACTCACATTCGATCGCTACTGGCACGCTCAAAAGTCGCCTACTTGAATAATACTCTATTCGACGATCAGTGTGGATATTACCTTTCAGCGACCCCACATCTACGCACACTCGTTGTAGACACGCCCTCCAGTGTTTTGGATATTCTCAAAAAAATGCTAGCTTTTGTAGATGGGTCGACCGCGCAGTTGCAGTACTTTGAATGTCTGTGTCTAGTTTCCGCGGATCTCGACCAAGCGGCTCTAGGTCAAATAGAACGAATTGTGACAGCGAGGAGTTTGCGTAGACTCGTTTTTGTCTCTTGCGTATTTACAGCTTCTCTCGACCGGACGGTATACCATGCCAACAATGATGACAGAGAGGACGCAATACGACCCAAAAAATGCCTCCAAGTACGATGGAACGGCTGTCTAAACGAGTCGAGAAAATCGTCGTTTGTAGACTTCCTTCTGATCAAAGTGATAAAAATGACGATTTGTTTATCGACAAGCTATTGACTCTTGACTGAGTCGGTATGTCAGTAACGATAATTTCATCTTATTTTTCAAATTTCTTGCAAGCAATTCCTTACAAATGAGCGCATGTATATAGGAAGTACTGGTTTTGAATGTGTTGTTCTGGCACGGTGTCCGCTAAGTGTCGATGATATTGACCCATACAGCCCAATATTTTGATTTCAAAAGTTTTTTGAATAACACTTAGGCTAGAATAAGCTGGTTTGGCTGCTGTTGCGGGGGTAGAGTATATGTCTTTGTGGATAAAATTCACTAGGCCAACCATGAACGTCGGCGGAAACATCAACATTTATGCACGACGCAGGCTGTTCTGTAACAAGGCAGGCAACTTGATGGGTTCTGGGAATAGTATCACCAGGATACCCGGGAAATCTTTCCAAGAAATGGAAGTCCGGTTTTCGTGCACTAATCCGACCAGTGTTTCGTGGTTGAGCGTTTCGCTGAGGATCTCGAGGCAAGAGTTTCTATCTGTGATGAACTCAAGGCTTTCCCGAGTGTCAGCCTCGCTAATTCACCCAGAAAAAACATTGATCCAAGGGTCTTACCTGCGATAAAGTGCCTCGCCTATCCGCTTGTGCGGTCTTCTCGCTATTAGTTGGAACAATGAATCCGCAAGTGTTTCCGACAGCCATCGCGAAGTGGTTCGACTGTTGGCTAGCACTGTGAATGGATCTTTGTCAGCGGATATGATCCAGATGTTGATACTTAATACACACGCAGCGAAATACACCAGCATCTAATCCGCAAATTAGCCATGGATCGATGTTACTTGAAGACAGACTTACAGTCGAAGGTGAAGTATATGCGCGATTTCTGGTTTCCTGGACAGCATTTCTTGGCCGACCCACCAGCCATCTAAAAAATTCAGCAAACATTCCGTCACTCCAGCTGCTACCAGCTTCAAATAGAACTCACACTTGTCAGAATTTTCCAGCCCATCTGAAATCATAAAGATAACTTCTAAAAACACTTCAAGCGAACCTGTATCCCGCACGGTCAGAGACTCTGCGTATCGCTTAGCCAGCAATCTCGCCCAGGAGTAGGGGAGAACAAGGTCGGAGAATCCGTTCTGGGAAGTCGAATGCGCTGCGCGCGTGTGGAATATCATTT
Organism: Ceratobasidium sp. 392; assembly: GCA_019677385.1. Classification (NCBI taxonomy): domain Eukaryota; kingdom Fungi; phylum Basidiomycota; class Agaricomycetes; order Cantharellales; family Ceratobasidiaceae; genus Ceratobasidium; species Ceratobasidium sp. 392. The sequence goes on from WSLO01000473.1 coordinate 3,782, forward strand.
CGCATGTGATAGCTTCGATCAGATGGACTAAAACTGCGGCATCTAGTGGTTCTTTAGAGGATTCCAAGAAGTTTCTAGACGGATAACGTATTGTCAGTACATCTCTCAACTAAAATCTCGACGCTCGCCAACCTTAATCCCTCGTTTACCGTAGTCAAACCACTGGTATCTTCCCAATTAAAAAATGCGTCTATCATGAGCTCCTCTGGAGACACGTTCACTGGAGGAGAGTCGGGTGTGGGGTGAAGCACTGAGTTTAGGCTAGGTTCGCGTGGCTCCAACTGCCTAGCCAGGCTATAGACAACGATGAGGGACGACAATTCCGCTGGCGAATTTTCGGCCAAGAACTGTCGAATGCATGCTCGAGCTCCCGGATAGCTTGGTTGGCCTCGGCGAGCACGCGTTGGAGTAAACTCTTCGAAGATGCCTGTAATTGGACAAATTATGTCGAAGAGGCGGCGGACCCAAAGCTGGAGAAGAGTTGGATTGGCATAGGAAGATGAAGTTTCAAACGGAACGCGGCAGACTGGCGCAAAGGCCTCAAGTGCAACAGCAGTCATGCCAAGTCGATCCTTGAAGTCGCGGTCGGACGTTGTTGCGCGCACAATCGGCCCTGGTGAGTCGGCCGGGCGCAAATTGGGCTTGAAAACATAAAGAGACGTCCAGCCGACGCGATTAAGTCCGGAGTAGATTTTTCGGAGCCTATCGTTCAGATATCTGCGAGACTCGTCCTTGATTATTTTATCTATCCATCGAGCGGGCACTACAAGTTCCTGGTACGAGTTCCATTGAGCTACAAAAGAATACTTTGGAGCGCACTGGGCGATCAGGGATCCCTCGGCCACAATATAGTTAGGACTAGTATAGACCTCTAAGCCCGAGGGTTTGAAGCCGAAGAGTCGACGAGCAGCAGCCAACTTGTTTGGTTCGGAGGCTTCAGTTATTTTCGATAGTATAGTGTTATAACTAGCCCAAGCATTAAGGCGAGGGAGGACCGCGTTCAAAACACGACTGTTGAGCCAGTCCATGTCCTGGAGAAGGTAGTGTAAAATTAGCGCCTTCACCGGCCTTTCGTCTGGATTCTTTTGGTCCCAATCCTTGATCATATTTGGAGTCAAACGCTCGTTCTTTATGCTTCGGAACAAGGCAATCTACGAGCCCAAATTCGCCGTAAGGTTGACATTCGAGGAGCTCAAACAATAGTACTTACCGCTTTCCGACGCTTGGGTTCTAGCTCAGCTTCATATGCGAGGACCTTTTGCGTCATTGTTTCAAACTGTTCGAGTGCTGGACGAGGTTTCTTGCCCTCCAAAGTGAAGATCCATTCCGCGTAGCTAATTGTAATACTGGCTCCTTCGTTGAGGCTGGCGACCTTATTGTGGTGACCAAATGCCTTTAGGAACCAATCTAGGCCCTTGACTAGCGCCCTCTTGTCCAAATGAACCCGGGCGAGTTCATCAAAGCGCTTATGGCGTTCAAGTAGCTGTTCGAGCTGCTCCCAAAAGGCGTGTTTGCGTGCAAAGGCGAGTTGATCATCCAAGTTATTATCGAACAGGGGAGGTAATTGCCTAAGCGAGACATAATCAGTTCGTGCCAAGAAGTAACAAGCCTCTATCAAACTAGAAAGGAACTTACTCATAGTCACGAGTTTCAAAAAAGTGCCTACGGCAGCGGTTCAAAGATTCCTCCCTAGTCCGAGGTTCCAAATTATGACCATGGTCACGGAGCATCCTAGCGCCAGGTTTGAAATGTTTGTGATCCAGTAGGGTGCGAATAGCCCTTTCATAGAGCTGGGCGTTTACGAATGCGTGGGCGGACTCCAGGGTTTTATGAGCCATTTCCAGACATATAGCTTGGTGGAACCACAGATGTCGAGCGCTTTGGCCGTGGACTAATGTAGCACATTCTCCTAGCTCATCGGCCGCCTGACTCAGCTTCACCCTACTAGCCTCTGTGTCATTTCTAAGCATCTCCAGTTTCGCTCGGGACATGTCGTAGTACGCCATGGCGATCCTGCAGCTAGTGTTTGCCTCATTCCCGGCTCGCTTGAAACATCCAGCCGCCAGCTTGTACATCCCGTTCGCAAAGTATTCTTGACCTTTCTGAATCCATTGAGCGGAATCAGAGGCGTCTAACATCATGCTTAGCCTCTGCCGAGTGCGAATAATCAAGAGAACGAGTTTACGTACTACCCCAGTCGCCCATCGTGGACATTGACATAGTTGTGATTAGCCCTTGAGCTTGCCAAAATTGCTACGCGCGTCTCAGTAAAGCATGCAGGTCAAAATCATACTGCTCTCACTCACTCTCATAGCGTCGATTACGTACCCATAGTCCCATATCCAACAGCGCTGTCGAGCTCGAGTTATGGCCACATAGAGCAGTTTCAATTCGTTGCATAACGAGAGTGGAGGGATCGAGTCCCGCGCATTGCGATGGGTTTTCATTGAACCCCCGTGTACGAAGTCCCAGGCCTCTGGGCACTCGGACTCACTGAAAAAATTATACAAAAGGATGTCGTCAAACTCTAGTCCTGCGTCGAAGCAGCAATGTTTCGCTAAGCCGGCAACTGGAGTTCTGAACGGTTAACTCACCTTTGCTATTGGTGATTGTCAAAATTGGGCAAAATCCTGATATCCGGGCACCAAGCTCCTCGGCTAGCTCCTCGGATCGAACTAGAATTGCCTGCTGAGCTCCAAGGCTAGAACTAAATAACATGGCGTAAGAAATTGTACAATGCTAGGCGCATACACCTACGTTGATTTTAACAGAAAGCTTTCAAATGCAGAGATATCTGAACTTGCATCGGTTAGAACCACAGGGAGATCTTCGGTTGATTTATCGTAGGCGGTTTCCCGAGCCAGCTGGTCAAGTGATTCTGGGAAAAGCGCGTAAAGGCTATCGATAATTGAGGCCGCGCAACGAACGATTCCTTCATGACTTCGATAGTTGACCGTAAGTTCAAATTTTGAAGGCACAGATATGGAGGGAAGACGACGTCGGCTATTTCCCGCATTATCGCGCAACTTGGCTGCAACTTAGCCTCTCGTGTAGACACGTTATCTAATGATGTTACCTCGTTGTACAAGTACGATCCCAGGTCTTCGATACGAAATGCGCTTCCGGCAAGGATAGTTTGGGCTGTGTCCCCACCCCAATATGTATTATCGATATTTTTGCAAAGCTCACGCAGCACTAAAACTGTCATGTTGGTATTCGTAAATGTCACCCAAGGCTGAACACACCATGAACATCAGACATCAAATTGTCTTGAACTTCGTCCACGTATCTGATTGATTTATCAAATTATCCTTCCCGTCTTAGAATGCCAAGGCGGACAAATTTGCACTCACAAAAAGTCAATTGAGGATAGACATTTACCGAACTCCGAGTTGTCCTGTGCTATTTCTTCAGTGAAGAATTCAAAAATATGGTGTGCTCTAGTAGAAGGTTGGTCATACTATCGTCCCAAAGACTGTACACGCAATTACTTACCGGTCTGCTTGATCCAGCTCGAAACGTGCGCCTTTCAGTCTCTTGTAGTCCTCAAACATGGAGTAAATTTGACTCTTTACGCTAGTATCGAGGTGCGCGGAAACCTTGTGAGCGACACTGCCTTGGACATACTGATCTCGACTCAGATATCCTCGGGTGCACTGCATGACTCCGGCGTAGCCCTTTATAACGCCAATAATTTCTGAGTATGCTAAGGACGAACTGAGCCCAGAACGATGGTGAATTTTAAATTGCGGCCAGTAGGTTTCTTTGAACTCTCTAGATAGAAGAACATACTCCTCTCAGCAGGTTTTTGGCAAGTAGAGGTTTGCAGAACATACTCGTAGCCAATGATTTTGCACTCCCAAGTAGGCTTGGCCGCCCAGATAGGTCGCTCTTCTTTCTCTTGCTCCCTGCGTATATCTGCTTCAATGAGCGAGCATAACTAAAAAAAGACAATCAAGGGCTACTCAAGCCTTTAAAGTAGAGATTAGGATGCGTACCTTTTCAAACGAAACAAACAGTGGGAAATGAGAACTGTTAAGTTCCGAGAAGCAAGGAGGCAGGTCGTTACGAAGGTCAACTTCGTTGTCAAACTCGACCAAGGCTTGATCTAATTCCTTCGATGTCCCGCCCAGCTCTTCGGCAGCTTCGGATTCCATGTTGATTGAGTCGACAAGTCGGCTAAAGCTTGACTCGACATGTTTGGCCAGAACGCGAGAGCGAGTCACAAACAGCTGGCGAAGTGGAGTGGTCGTCGATTCGTCTATTGATTGCATCTTGTAAATAAGCGCCGTTGTCTTGCCTGTGACCGATTTGTCAGCAAGCATCTAGCAAGTGTCGAGGTGTTTAAATATGTACCCGTTCCGCTTCGACCGACAACAATCGAGGCACCGCGATGGTTCGCAATTCTGTATTGATAAGGACTGTGAAGTTAAGCAGGGATACGCTCTATTTAGCTACTCAGTCTGCTTGATGGCACGCAAATAACCTACTCTGGGTCGGGCGGCAGGCTTATTCTGCCCATAGGATGGAATGTCTTCACAGGACTCTTGGGCTCCATATCTAGATCTTCCACTCCGCCACTGACCTCTTCGCCTCCAGCGATCGCTGCAAATTAAAATCAAACACTAAGGTTTCTAGAATGCTCACAGACACCTAGCGCTTACAGTTAAAGAGCGATTTGGTTACAGGCACATATCCTTCCGACCTAAGAGGCGTTTTTCATGGGGTTTCAGATGAATACAAGAGATAGATCATTAGAGATAGTTAATGAACGTACCCGAGTGCGATTATTACCTGACGACAAAGAAAGGACAACATGATCAGCAATAGTCAAGCTGTAACTATCAAGTTTGAATGCACCTCATCTTCTTCGTTATCCTCGCCATCACCATCACCCGTTGGGAATGCGTCGCTTACGTGCACCGCGTGAGGAAACTTCGACGGTAGGTAAACGTTATTCTCAGCTGATATTTTCGGTAGTCGAAACATGCAACTGAAACAAGACCATCAACGTTCGAAGTTAGTTAAAATAAAATGTATCTAGATGACGACGTACCGATCTCGGTATTCACCGGACTGGTACTTACGGCACAAGTGCGAAGAGACTCGTGTCCAGAAACCATAATCGACATGCGCACGAGCGTCAATTCGTAGGATTTTTATCACTGTTTTTGATCGATTGTTTGCTAATGGCGAGTTGTCCTTGGTTGGAACATTGCTTACCTTGATGATCAAACTGGGGCGAATTCGGGATCAGCCAAGCCAACAAAAAACCTCTGGCAACATACCTCTTGAGCCTTATCAGAGACAATGTCTACATGATATATAATTCGTAGATCATTGCTCAGACGGGCTCTGTATATGGGGATCTTTGGGATAGTCCCGATGACGGCCGTGTAGTTATCAGGAGTAAACTGTCCAGAGGAGAGCTCCCTGGAGAAATTGCTTAGCATCGAGTCACTTAAGGAATAAATATCATACTTGATCTTCTTCCACACTATATCCAGTGAATTTCTGTCTCGTTTGAATTTTTGTAGTTCTTTCAGCGCTCGTGGGGCTAAACCAACTGCCCAGCGGCCGCCGGACCGCGATGCTTCCATTGATATAGATGGTTGATAGATTGAGCGACCTCAGGTTGTAGAGGGACTGGTAGGTGTGGAAAGGGGCAGAAGTTGAGAGTGGCTCAGAGGGCATCAAGTGGCTATCCCTTCGGTGTATTACAGTATTTGTAGCACCCTGTGCCACGTGTTTTCGGCCAATCGGAAACGAGCATCATTCGAGATTCAAGCGATCCGCCGCAACGTCTGCTACCATTTGGGGCACATGCCAGAAAAGCCAGGGTGGCAACCACTGTTGGATATATGCGCACCATATGAACGTCACTTCGACCAGAAAGGACATGTGTTTTGTTCATCATACTCCGTCGCTTCTTGTTTGCGGATGGTTCTTGTAGGTGTTGATACCGTCGCACATAGCTTTTTGCACACCGCGAGCACGCATGATTTATGGTTTCATTCGCATATATTGAAGTATACTCTTACTGTATCCGTCGCAAACATAACAACGCGGGGCTTTCACTGTGAGAAAAAGCGGGTAAACCGAGAACCACAGAGGCTACAAGCTACGTGACATAACCTAAGTTAACCACCTTAGATTTGGCCAAGTCTTAGTTTGTTGCAAACAGATTGTGTGTCCCAATGGTTTCTATCCTTGTTCTTGAGGCTAAAAACATAGAGTTCCCGGATTTTGGCTCATGTATGCGCTTTTGAAAATGCACCAAATGACAGGTAGGTTGAGCTTTAACCACAGGGGCTCGGTTGTGACGCTGCAGGCCCTAACTTTCAGCCACAACCAGTCGCTACCTGTGGTCACATTTATGACGGGTACGGTATCCATCGAAATCATATTTCACGGCATTCACCTCAGATTAGGTATGAGACTACGTACAAACTCAGCCCGCCGAGTGTTAGGAGACAAACTCAGACATCCTAAGTAGTGGATCGCTTGTCGAACGAGTCCGTCGTAGCTCGCGCTGAGTTTAGTACGACCGATGTTATTCTGAAGACTGAGAGCGAGAAGATGTCGCCCGAAGCACGACGAACGCGAGCAGTCTAGACGGCGATGTAAATAAACTTCTAGATTCCAGAGCACTAGCATGTGTAACCGAAATCCAAAGCCCTTGACAATCTTTTTGGTCGAGCGCGGCTGGTACTTGAATTCAGCTGGTTGGCCGCATTTACCTAATTTACACCAAAAACGGATATATCATTGATGCACTGATTTGCAATGCCCTGGTATCTGATCCGTCAGGCACGAAGCCCGGGTCTTCGGTTATCCACCGAATCGCCTCGAGATACCAGGCTACTTAACCACCGCCCCTAGGCCGCGCCGAGCACGAACCAGCTTCCCGCTGTTTCGCGTTTGTAGCCCGCAATACTGCGGCCCGTATCCGTTGCGTTGTTTGGTTTGCTCCCACTCCACTTTCAACACAACCAACACTGCGTTCAACATTCCAGTCATGGAGGCGCCCTCAAACGTTCCGAATCTAAGCCCGTTCGAAAGTATCCTGAGAATATCTGAACTAGTTCGCCTCATTTGCGGCTACTTGAGCAAGAAGTATCACCTCAACCTGCTCTATGTATCTCGTGACTATGAGGAGAAATCTGTATAAATAATCCAATACCCCCCGCCAAAGCCATTTTAACACTCACCAATGCCATTTTTAGGCTAAATCGACTATTGCGCGCGCTAAATCGACTTCAGACAGTTGATTAGCCCCGAAGGCATGTCCGCTAGAGTGGAAGTCGAACACGCGCAAGTCGAATTGACTTCGGCGCGTGCTTGTTCTCGAAGTCGGCTTCAGTAAGATCTGTTGAGCTAACTTGAGACAGTTAGCGGTCAGCCGACTGGAGGGAGTCGCGCTGACTAGAGGGGGTCTCCCTCGTGACTTGCGGGAGTTCGCCGACTATGGTGTGTTCCTCGGTCGTTTGTTTGACCTTGTTTATATTTCTCAAGTTCATTATCGGCTATAAAACTGTAACAATAGGATACATTTGTTTGTATACTCATTGTGTATCTAGTATAGTTAGAGCCTATATGCGATAGATACTACTATGGTACAAACAAGACCAAACAAACGACCGAGGAACATACCAGAGTCGGCGAACTCCCGCAAGTCACGAGGGAGACCCCCTCTAGTCAGCGCGACTCCCTCCAGTCGGCTGACCGCTAACTGTCTCAAGTTAGCTCAACAGATCTTACTGAAGCCGACTTCGAGAACAAGCACGCGCCGAAGTCAATTCGACTTGCGCGTGTTCGACTTCCACTCTAGCGGACATGCCTTCGGGGCTAATCAACTGTCTGAAGTCGATTTAGCGCGCGCAATAGTCGATTTAGCCTAAAAATGACATTGGTGAGTGTTAAAATGGCTTTGGCGGGGGGTATTGGATTATTTATACAGATTTCTCCTCATATAACATGAAGCGGCTGGTGATTGCTTTTCGGCGCATGAACGGAGAGTCGACAATCGACTGGATATCTAGGCTCTTGACTCTCAATCTCCTCGTGTTTAAAATGGCCTCGGAGCGCTCCAATGGATACCCCGAAAACGATAGTGGGGACTACGGGAAGCTGGAACTAGACACATACATCCAGCTGGTCGATCAGATATCTCGTACCTGTCCTCGCATCGAGACCTTGCAGCTGTTTCCAGTACGAGACGAAAGCGAAGACCAATGTAGTGTAGTATATAGCCAACTGACTACCATGACGCACCTCCGATCGGTGACTCTTGCGATACCGCAGGTGACCGAGTCAATGTTTCTAGTTTTAGGCCAACTTCCGCGTCTTGAAGCGCTCTCGCTCTGGACATCTGGAGTGCTCACGTTTTGCTCTGTTTCTATCGTCGTCCTCGACGACTCGTTCACTTCTCTCCGGCAGCTGTCTTTGATCGGTCTCAGCGACTACGCCATAGGCTCTGTCTGCAAAGTCGCCCCGCTCTTCCGCCACCTCACTCGAGCCGACATCATCTTCAGTGATCAGTCCGACGTAGACTGGCTAGGAGGTTACAGGACTTCGATGATGGCCGTCAAGTCGATGGGACAAAACTCCCCACACCTCCAGGACCTCGAAATAAAGCCGGAAGGTCGAAACTGCGGCATATTTGTGGTTTGCTTACCCGTCATCAACGCATTCAAGCAGATGCCTTTGCGACGCCTAAGACTTGCGGCAATCACTTTCGACCATCGTGGCTACCCTGGCCCTGAAGACTCTGACGATGACGCTGACTTTAACACTTCTTTCGATTACTCAGGAGACGAGCTCACTCTCAGCGACTCTCCAGAGTCTCAGCGGACTACGTTTCTAACCGCGGTGCCTGCCCTGGAAGAGCTAAACCTTCACTGTCAGCATATCGAGCCGCAAGAGGTCGACTGGATTGCGGCTCTACTTCCTCAGCTTCGCTTGCTAGTGGCCGAAACCGTGCATCTCGATGATGTCGAGTCGTTGCGGGATGAAGCTGGGGCTACACAACCGATCACTATTCGTAGCGGCTCGTTTTTCAAGTCATCGTATGGTACGTCCTATGATGACAAAGCGAAAGAACGCAAGGTTAGCAGCGCTGCACAGTATGGTATCATAGTTGTTCGAGTTAATGGGCTAAGTACTGATACTTCAGCCTAGGTACCTTCATAGTCTATGGTTGAATGCGACGTGCCAGAAAGCGCCATAAAACGGGCACAGCGAGGGTCTTATACCCAACGGGCATACTCAAATAAACAAAGCAATGAAGTTACTGAGATCCAGGGCTGCCAAGTGACGTCTGAAAGTGCAGGGAGCATTTGTTTCTTCCAACCGTATCATTGTCAAGTTGTGATATGGAGCCCAGATATAATTGTATGATATGCTAGAATTTAGCCAGACAATTGGTCGTACAAGATATGAATTTGGGTTGCGGCAGATTTACCAGGCTGGTCTGCGTTTCAATTGGATTGAGGCCATTGGTCACGTGAAACTGGGGCTGCACAGTACCTCAACACGCACAGCGAAGAACTTCAAATTCATATATCACACCCAACGTTCAACAACAGACAATGTATAAAGCAGACCAGTCCACCGACTAATAAAACATGCTAAAAAGAGAAAGCAAAAAATGAGACACAAACTGAAATATAATCTAACATCGTCACAGTCATAATGCTCCATCAATAGTCCCTACATCACTCCACACCACACAAAGAACACCCCTCCTCGTTACGTAGCAGCCTTGGCCGTCAACCTCATCGACACCCGTGTACCAGGTACACGCGGCTTCGGAGCTCTCTTCGTAGCCTTCTTCGTCGTGATAGCTTCCTTCTCCTTTGCCCGTTTCTTCGCTCGAGTCTGTACGGGCGATACAGGAGGCAGAGGAGCCATCCGCGTCACTACCGGTTGTGGTTCAAGCTCGGGTTCGGGTTCCATGTCCGTGTCGATATCTCCAGGACCGTCGAGCGACATATGTCCGACCGCGCCGTCCAAACTCATACTATCATCGTCGTCGTCCGGGTCCAGGTCAATGACGTCGACCTCCTTGTCGTTGGAGAATGGAACTTCTTTGCCCTTGGAAGACGGCACCTCTTTTCCTTTAGAAAACAACAACCCCCTCGCAATATCCCTCTCTCCTTCATCCTCAGTCTCTCCTCCCTCGTCCCTCTCCTCACTTAATCGACCCTTCTTCCTCGGATTACCCTCATCCCAATAACACGGCCGCGGAACGTCTCCAGGACTCTTGATAGCACCCACGTATCGCTTCGACGACTGAGACAGTTCAGGAAGTGCAAGCAACGATTGAGAGGACGCAGGGAGTGTGAGCAACGATTGAGAAGGCTCAGGCGGCGGAGCTAACGACACTTGACTCGACAACGCCGAATTAAACTTCTGCCCGTTTGAAACGATATAATCTCGCCCAGGAATAGGTATAGTCGTCGCCCTCCTCGGCTGCGGCTGAGGTAGCCATTCCGAGCCGGGACCAAATGCGGGGACCGAGCGACGAAAGGGCGGGGAGCGGGGTTGGCCTAGATATCGCTCAAAGAGAGTTGCTTGGGAGCCGGAAGAAAGAGCGGATTGGGAGCTTGAGGAAAAAGCTGATTGGGAATTCAAGGAAAGACTAGGCTGGGAGCTCGAACCAACTTTCGTCTGGGAACCCGAACCAAGATCGACCGAGCTGGCCTGAGAGGACGTAACCGTCTGAGAAGAAAATACCGAATCGTGGGAAGTCGACGCTTGGGACGAAGTCGCCGAAGCCGGTTTTGACGTGGCCAGCTCCAGCTCCACCCGAGACGATAGCGCCGAGGTGACGAGTGATGTCGAAGAAGAGGAAGAACTAGGCAGGGACGAGTCGTCTGTGGTAGGCGTTCCTGATGAATCGTCCGTGGTAGGCGTCCTTGATGAGTCGTCTGTGACAGGCGTTCCTGACGAATCGTCCGTTCCAGATGTCCCAGTCGAAGATCCAGACCCAGCTCCAACACCTGCCAAAGTTCTAGCAGCAGGCGACCGAAAAACAGCATCCAACCGAGTCTGCCTCGGCGCCAACGGCGAAGGCGCAGGCCTTTTCAAACCACCTCCCCCTAATCGCTGTGGACTGGCCATCCCAAGTTGGCATGGCCTTCCAGACGCCTTGACCACACCCGCGCGAGCCTTGAGTGCCGTCGTACGAGTTTTAAGCGGTGACATCGTGGCCTTTAAAGGCGACTTCATAGTCCCAGCTTTGAACTTGGTGCTTCGAGGAAGAACGATCACGCATCGAGGTTGTTGAGACGACGTCGGACGCGGGTCGTCTTCGGGCGGAGTGTTTTCTACGCCCGCTTTGGATTTTGCTTTGCCTTTTTTGAGCGTTCCTTCCTTCCCTTTTCCCTTCTCAACCCCTGCCTTTGCCCTGTCCGTCCCACCCACCGCCTTGCCCGACCCAGCCCCCGGTTTCCCATCCGTCCCAGGTGCACCAAGCCTTCCAACACCCACCCCATCCAACGTAGCCTGGACCTCCCAATCCGCCGGCCGACACTTTTTCCACTCGCCCAACACCTGCGCGACCCACGTATCCGCATCTCCCTGCACATGATAATCGATTATACCTGTCCATTCTCCTGGCGGGGGCGCAGTCCGGTTCACAAACACTACATTATGCAGCAGTGAATGCGTCGTCGTAGGAGCAGGAGAGGGTCGAGAGGAATGTACGGCCTTGGCAAACGACTTGACGAGTCGACGTAGTCCATGCACCTAAATCAAGTGGGTTACATAAATAAAACGTGGCCCGCAAATCGTATGGTCTGGACTTACTTTAAGACTCGTGCCCATAACGATCAACAAATCGGGCTTCTTGCCTAAATCGCTGGTCTGGACGGCGCCGATGTGGTCGCCCAACGGGTGCGGTTCGTCGTAGAGCACGATAGCGGGACGGAGCGTGCCGCATTTGAGGGCGCGTGCGGCGCGGGCGGTTCGTGCGTCGGCTGTTTTTTGAATGAATCGGCATCAGACAGGTCATATTGAACGGAATCAGTTGGAATGATCAGCCGAGGTCTGATCGCGAACATGATAAGAACAAGAGAGGGGGGCTTACATCGAGCGGTACATTCAGGACAGTCTGGAGGTGTACCGGTTCTGAACTGGTCGATGTGCTCGGACGT
>WSLO01000474.1:0-15910 GCA_019677385.1 Ceratobasidium sp. 392
GGGGGATGATGAATGGACTTTACCTTCAAGTGTAAGTCATGAATCACAGTCATCACGTCTACCTTGAGAACTTATTCTCATGATGGTGTGGTCCAGGCTCTTCTCCCTGCTGTACTTACTTCAGACGTAGTTTTTGATCCCCTCAAAGACATGTATGTTCTGGCCCAACATGTGTGTGTAAAACTATCTCCCACAAGATCCCATTTGACACCCCCATCTTCCCAGTTGATCCACATGACTGCTGGGCCAGATCTCTTGAATAAATATACCAGCAATAGCCCTCATTCTTGTGATGAGGATCATCCAGCAGGCATAATTTATTCCGTGTTGAAGGCAAAATTTGAAGGCAAACCAAGCAACTTTCCTCACAAGGTGAGTGGGATGATTCTGGCTGCCTTGAATTGCCAGACTTGACTCATATTTATTTCTTGTACAGATCATATACACACTTTGGCAACATCGAGAAACTCTGCTCCATGATATCCAGAAGGGAAACCCGTCTGCTGCATCCGACAGAACGAAGTCTGATTACAAGTCCCTCATCTCGTGCAGCGAATCTTGGTGGAACCTCTTACGAATGTTCAAAATGTCTCACCTACCAGGTCTGGGTCTCACCATCCCCAAGGCGTTTCATGTTATGGACCCCGACAAACAGAAACAATTGCTCTCAACACTCGAACAAAAGCGCCTATCCAATCCCAGCAGGCCAGATGCCCCAGAAAGTGTTGTACCTGAACCCGCTGGTATTCCATCTCAGCAATCACCTGAGCCTGCAACCAATTCGCGTAGTCGATCTCCAAGTTTAGTTGTTGAACCACCTCCGGCAGACAGCAGTGAGTTTAGATGCGTACATCGGAGAACCTGGCTCTGACCTGACATTCAGCCCCTACTTATGACGCTTTGCCTGCGCACAACCATGAGATTCACAAGCGCAAGGAACAAGGGTCAGAGTGTGAGACCAACAAGCGCATGCGCGTGTCTGTATCCAGCAGTACTACGGATATGGATGAATATCTACCAGACAGTCCTGTCCTTGACCACGGAGCTCGGGAATCGCATATGCATCGACATGTGAAGAAGCAGCTGCAGCATCTGTCGGACCGCGTACATGAAAAAACACCAGAGGAGGTCCTGGCGCTACATCACCTCCTCGACAAGCTCATTCAATTGGAAAGCAGTCCCCACCTGAGCCGTGTGATGGATGCACTTTCCCAGAAAATACCTGTACGTGGCTGTTTCCGGTGCACATGAATAGTTACCGTTAAACCTGTGACAGGGACTGACCCAGCGGGCTACTAAGGCAGAGATGGTGAGCATACAAGCAAACGTCACCCAATATAACGAAGACTGATCTATACAAAGGTTTCTGAAGCTGCAACCCAGCATTGGCGTGGTCCATCTTCTGACGAGCATGAAGGGATATGAGAGTCAAGACTAAGTCTTTTTGGAAGAAGTTCAACCACAGCTCCATGCAAAATCTTGTTATCGTGCCATCATTTCTCCTCGAGTGTTCAGTGAGTTGTGCTTTGCTCGCTCAATCCATACTTCTTTCAACAATGAGAATGCAATGTTTGGGACGAGACACGTCTATTGTAAGAAGGGATCCCTATCAGTATCATTAGCGACCTGCTATTACGCACGGAACGGCAGTGTATACCGCTGCCTGCCGCCATGAAATCCTGAGCTTTGGAGCTGCCTGGGCTTGCCTGATTCCTTGCGCCTCTGTGGTGATGTTGCGTTTTGAACTCCGACAATCGAATACTCACAAAGCTGGGCAACAGTTCTTGCACGTCTCTTACACTTGCCTCTTAAGTGGTCGCCTCATACACACCAATCACGAGTCAAGCCCAGTAGCTGATTCTACGCGGCTAGCACAACATAGTATGCTAGTGGAATGTGAGGCGCACACCATGCAGACGGGAGTGGGTGGCTAGCGCTCCGCCACACAGTATGGTTACTCTTCGTCTCACAAACGCGGAGCAACAAGTCTGCTTCCGTGCCTGGTTGTTTTCAAATTGTTGAGTTCTTCCCCACAACCATCACGCCTGCTCAACTCCAACATGAATAACACAGCCATGAAGCGGATTTCAGACTGCCAATCCGCTTCTGCAAGACATGTAGCTCTGCAGATTGCCAAGTCCAAGCACATTGTTGTGTTGACAGGTGCAGGCATATCCACCGCTGCTGGCATACCGGTAGGTCTATGGCTCTACTCCAATCAGGTTCTAATATTCGTAATACAGGACTTCCGTTCTGCCGAGGGGCTGTACCAAGCTGCTCGGGATGCTGGTGAAGCGAATCCCAAAGACGTGCTTAATGTGGGTTCCTTGAAGAGCGAACATGGAGTGGGCCAGCTTCACAAACTCTTACGACAAATGTGGCAGCTGGCCAACGGAGCCCGGCACACTGCAGCCCACAATCTCATTGCGCTGCTGAGTCGGAAAGGCTCCCTGCGCTGTCATTTCACCCAAAACGTCGATGGACTCGACGAGGAGTTGGGCATGCTCTCCATGGACTGGGCTGAGAAACGTGACTCTCTAGCCACGCTTGTCCAGATGCACGGCAGTCTGAGATGGCTGAAATGCAGCCGTTGCCATTGGAGAGAACCGTTGAATGAGGCTTGGTGGCAGAAACTATTAGCCACCAAAACATACATTCCCTGTCCAGCTTGCCCAACGCGTGAGTTGATCATGTCAAGATATATGACTGACTGTATAATCTTCTCGTATGGCAGACTCCAGAGCGGGACGTAATGTGACCACCGGCTATGTTCGAACTGACATAGTACTGTACGGGGAGCCTCATCCTCATGGAGACGCAATCACTTGGAAATTCAATTTCACTGCACTTGGAAAGCCTGACTTGCTGATGGTTCTTGGCACTTCTCTTGACACCAGCAGCTCTACGTCGCTTCTACAGCTGGTGCTGGAGTTGTCAAAATCAATCCGCCAACGTGGGGGCTGCGTTGTGTTTATTAACCAAGACCTTCCACCTATTCCGTTACGCCAGCATGTCAATTACTGGTTATCGGGTGATCTGCAAGCATGGTCAATTCTTGTTACTGAACAGGCCGGTACCTCTTGATTGTTCAGACCTTCTTACTTCTGACGTTCAGTTGCACAGCTGTGTACTGAGCCCAACTCGGTGGAACTCCTCCTGCCGGTACGTGCTCACCGAGGATGATTAGGATATTCATCTCATGGCTCATAGAGCGCCCGTCTCTCTTCTGCTTTTGAGGCTCTAGGTGGTTTCGTGCCGGTCACTCAGTCCCCTGGCTTGATGCTCTCGCAAGGGAGCGGTACCATTGAATACCCCACAAACGACTGCCTGTTTATGATTATTCTCTTCACCCGGCAGTCGACTTCCGTGGCGACCTCACTTAAACAGCGCTTGTGTCGGGAACTTCGTGGGAGCAAGCTAATGGTCAGACCTAGTCATACATATGTTGAAGTTTCGACTAATGTTAGATTGTTAGTATCGGTTCTGGTGCCTTGAGTGGGACGAGTTTCTTCCTTTAGATCCTGACATGTTTGGGTGCGTGCTTGTTCATTTTATCTCTCAGTTTGAAGTCAACCTGTTAGCTAGCGATCCACAACACCTAAACGTACGATGTCACCTGTACTTGGTCTGCTCTCACAGCGACAACGATCAAATGCAGACATTCTGTGAACATACGTGGCCTCCAAGCCGCCAGGTACGCAATTCACAACATTGACTTCACCCTCTACTAAATACTTCATAGTTCTTTCAGAAGTTCATGACAGCAGCAATGCATAAGTTGGTTGCACGTTCTCACGAAAGTGCTTTTACCCTCTTTTTGCATGACATGCCATACGGAACAGACCCCAATCCTCTATGGAGCTTACACAACTTTGCGGCTCGGTAAGTGATTCCCTAGATCAACGTTGTGCCTTGCTGACGCTTCACACGGTGCGTAGGGGATTTTTTCAAACTTATATTCTCTTTGAGCCTGTGACACCCTATCTGCCGGCCTACCTGTTGGCACGAGCGGGCCTGGTGCCACTCCTCACCTCCCGCTCAAAGTTGATACCGGATGTAGCTCAAGCTTGGCGTGGAACATTTGGCGTTACAACCCCCGAGGTCTGCGACTTGACTTTTGTCCGTCCAGGTCAGCTGCCTGTCACTCTCAGGCAGGCTACTCCGTCCAAGCGTCCTTACGGCTGCTCAATTGGATCCATCTCGTCTGGTTGCTGTGTCGAGCAAGGGAGCGCTAAATGGCTTGGAGGTTCTTACCAAGCAGAGGCATTTGTGCCTATCTGTGCAATTTGTCATAGAGCTGGGCTGCATGTGCCTCGTCCCCAAGGTACTCGCCTCCTGGGGCCTCACAGTGCAACACCGCAGCTCCAGTACGACTGGCTGGTCCTTACGGTTCGATACGCCTTGTCAGACGATGACCTACACATGTTAGATGGCATACTATAGGTTGATTCAAGATCAAGCTACCTCAGTTCATCGCAGATTCGTGATTCTCTCATCACCAGCCCCTCAGTCACCCCACTCTCTACATTGGTTTGCTGCTCGTTATGATTGCGTACAATGACATTTTATCACCTGTAACGGTCGGATAGCTGTTGCACACGGAAGGGTAACTTCGTATGCTCATTTCAATACCACCAAATCTGAACACGCACAAATCATTGACCCAATCTACTGGCAAGAGAGTGATTTGCCCTTGCGTGTAGGGCGAGTAGTTCAGGTCGGTTTCCCCTCGTCTACGGGTGTGAGCACCGTTATCGCAAAACCACTAAAAGCCCAGCTCCTAAAGTGCAGCCATGAAACGCACCGGAGGCAGTATTCAAGTAAACGACTTAGTTGAGCAGCTGAAACTGAACAATATGCTGACCATAAAGCCGATTTTCTGACCAGATAAGCCGACTAAAACATTTACGAAGTAAAAGTTCACTACGTGTGTTTTGTACAGGTTGTTATCCGTCTGACCTAGTCTCTAAACTGACAAGACCGTCGGGTGAATTTCAAGAGAGAAAAGACAGTGGTTGTGTCAGAAAAAATCAAAGGCCCTCTCAATTCTTGGTCGTGAGTTTGGGTTTTGCGAGACCGCAGGCAAGAACTATTCGACTCGCTCGCTCGTTCGCTTACCAATCGACGGAATGGGTCGCGCCCATCGCCGGATGCAAGCCTGGACCAATAGCTTGTGAGCTACACCCAATGAGGTCGACAACGCCTCTGGACCCGGGTTGATCGCCAAAAGTCCCGTCGTCGCTGTAAAATACGTCATACCGTGATCCTTCAGGAGTAATCTATTATTTCAAACAAGCAAAACATGATGTGTGCCGTGATGTACTCTAGCCTCGAGCAAGCTTAGTATGTCATTTAGTTCGTGATACTTGTGTTGTATAAGCATACATCCATAAATGCTAGCAGTTGCTAGTACGCCATCCCCATTGGGCTGTCACTTTCCAGAGGTCCGTCGTGGTTCACTAGGAGACTCAACTTCCCAGTTATACGACACAAGGCCCAGCGCATACAAGAGCGCACTTTGACGTATTTTACAGCGACGACGGGACTTATGGTGATCAACCCGGGTCCAGAGGCGTTGTCGACCTCATTGGGTGTAGCTCACAAGCTATTGGTCCAGGCTTGCATCCGGCGATGGGCGCGACCCATTCCGTCGATTGGTAAGCGAACGAGCGAGCGAGTCGAATAGTTCTTGCCTGCGGTCTCGCAAAACCCAAACTCACGACCAAGAATTGAGGATCCCCACAGGCATATTGAGAAAGTGACGCCCGTTGGAGGCTGGCATGGTTCGTCTGACATCCGTACACAACTAAGTTGATATGAACCCAACGGATTGAATGTGCACATATCTTCTGATGTCTGCAACAATGAGTTCCCGGTTCACCTTGCGCGTGTGTCAAAAACTTGACTATCAATTCTGATCTGCGTTTGATGTACACTCGTCCTTTGATAATCAGCCACGTGGCAGAGGCCCTTTACAACGCGCCAACCAACATTAGTCGGGCGTTCATCCCTTCTTGCGTGTCCTTGACGACCATGTCTTGCCAGCTCTCAGGGAGAATGTCCGCTAGCGTTGCGTTCAAAACATATCCAGGCCGTTCAGCGTGCGGTGCGTCTGAAGTCTGCTCATCCTGTACAACACGCGGGTTTTGCCGAGGTGCCCGCGCCAAAACAAGAATCAGCTGCGGGGCTGACTCCCGATATGCGCTAGCTGACCAGCCACCAATATCGCAGGTAGCCTAGCCGTTTTTTCATTACACTTTGCGTTCTAATTCTGATATCCACACACAACAGGCAACAGCTGCACTGCATTTACGGATCATATCTCCAGGCACGAGACATGGCTTCGGCAATTTAGTTGCTTCCGCGCTCGAAGGCGTATTACTTAGCCTTGGCATTCATGTGAGTATACTGATACAATGCGCCAGAACATCCTCTTGTGGCTAACCTACCACTCCCCACGCCAAAGGTCACGCTGCAGACTAATTTCCTCATCAGTCGATTTGAGGAACACAGCCACACGCACTTTTTTTCGCCCGTGGATCGGATTTCACGATTAAAGTCTTGTGGTGATGCGGACAAAGTCCCTTCGCTGGATTGCATCATCATCGACAGTCTAGCCTCAGGGCGTAGTTTAGAGCAACAACTGGCAACCTTAAATGAACTAGGTAGTCGACCCTTGGCCGATGTTTCATCGGCGCCTGGCTCTTGGACCGGGATTTTACTCACACTTGGCGGCAAACTACGGGAGCAGGACATGGCTACGCTCCAGGAGTGGGCAAACACGTACGCCTATTAGAACCCCGTTTTAGTGTTCCACACTGATTTGACCAATAGTCGAGCGCAAAATCTCATCGTACCACTGTGTATGCTTCGTCATCACAACCATTTGCTGGTGCTCTTAACCCGGCTCGTTATCATGATTTATCACGTAGGACTGTCGGTTGAGCACGCGTTACAAGAAGCCTGGCTCCTGACAGAACGTACAACCAGGGTATGCGATATGTTGCTAATCAGGTGTCATCGTCCCGCTCTGCACTGGGTACGTTGTCGTGACCCATCTTTGGGCAGCCTTGTGCCTTACCAAGCGTCGGCGGTGACCTGCATCTGCGGTAAAACACCTCAACACTTCGAACCAGGGGGTGGAGCATTGCCCGGCTTTGTGCTTTATAGCGTGAATTGCTCCTGTACAGCACGAGTGATGTGCTGGGTTCCGGCGGATGAGATTGCAGTTCCAGTTACTCGTTACGATGTGTCTTACGTTTGCTACACCCAGTGCTTTACCGTCCACGTTTCCATCGTGGTTCCGGACTTTTCGTAGAATATATTGTCTTTTATCGGTGCACATGAACGATGCCGGAAGAAAGCATAGCTGCATTTAAGTATACTTTGAAGTTCGAAAAGAGCTCTATTGACGCCCTACATTCGTCGAAAGTACAAAGGACACGTAAGTCCCGGACCGCATACAGTTATGCCAGCCCGCCATTGCATTTATGACGAGCCAAATGTTGGACTGGTGCGTGGACCTGGTCAAGCTACGTGGGCCGAGGACTGCAAAAGGGAAGAGTGAGTCACCAAGGTAAATCAACGACGTACCGGGAAGTATGCGTGACTTAGCCGTCCCGAACTCCTTCGAGTAAACCGCCAGGAGATGTGTTGAGCTGATTTGTAAGTTCTGAGCTCGTCGGCGTGTTTTAACAACCATCTTTCAAATTGCATATGGTGTAGATCTGCTGTGCAGGTATCGGCCAATTCTTTTCTTTTTGGGCACGGCCTTATCTATTCTCATCGAACGGTACTCGGTCATATCCGCTCAGCGCGACACATCAGTTCAAAACCACAACCCCTTTGAAGCAGTACACCGAACGTTTGTTGTTGAAACACTGGCCGCGTACGTTGGACACGCTGTGTGATTACGCTAACTGATGGTAGAAATATCAGACAGTGAACAAAACCACGAGGAAGAAACCAGCAGAGAAGACTGACTAAGCACTGCATCACCACCGGGCACTGAGATACACATGAAGTACTGGGGTGACTTGTGTCAAACCTTGTCTTGCTACTGGAGATATTTGCATGAGCACGTAGCGGCCGGTTATAGCGCTGAAAAAGGCTCTTCATAGGTATGGGTTCGCAACACTCAGAGGAAGAGGGAATACGGTCTTGAGCGCCAAATATAACGGAGGGCCGTTCTTTTGGTTTTGTCGATTGACATCAGGGCCCAAAGCAAACACTTCTTTTGGGCTAAAGATACTAGGTTTACCCATCTCATAGTCTCTTCTAGCTAGCAGAGACGCTTGCTTAAGAGTCAGAAAATATGTCCATCCTTGGGTTAGGAGTGTACAACTGAGAGCGTTTAGTACATATACGCTTCCATTATCTGAGGACCTTCTGTTCCCGCAGTGTGAGCCCGCATAGGCAGATATGTGACTGTCGCAAATTATGCATAGAAACAGAGCCTGGATCATACAAGATATCCCACCTTGCGTTTGCGCCTGGGCTGGGAATCCTGGTGAAGCGGCACAAGCTTGGCCACGCTTATGCAAATAGAAATCAGAGTCAAGCCCGAGACTTGCACAGCATTTTCCCTAGCGACGATATGCAATCCACCGAAAAACCATGGCACTTTAGTCACATGTTCATGTTGTGACCAGAACATCAACCATCACATTGTCAGATCAGAACACCACACTGCACTTTCCAAGATGTTGAGCACACTTGCGGAAGTCTCTTCCAATGCTCCCGCAAAACAATCACGTCTGGCAAACATCCCAACCTTGAGGTGTAAAGAGCCTATGGACGAGGACTTGTTTCAACAGTCGCTTTCCGCGATTGCAATGTCGCGCAGCGCCACTGTAGTTTGCGGGGACAGTCTTCGCACAGACGTAAAGACAGCGGTAAGGTTGCGTTGGCGTTTTGCCAGTATTCTCATGGTTCTTTATAGTCAAGATGGCTGAAAAACCAACCAACGTATCTGCCCAAGATTGACAACCATCGCTTCAAGGTCTCTGACCTTCTGCAATCAGACACGATCAGCAGTCCATCAAGGCGTCTTGCCCACATGCGTCTATTTACCGCTTTGCGAGTGATGGATCAAATTGCTGTACGCAACGTTCACCTGCTGACGAAGCATTTGTGGATCAATGGCCGGCTCTTGCGCTGCTATACCCAAGATGTTAATGAGGCACACGTCAAGCACTGTCCTGGCATGGCCCCACTTGTCGTCAAATTACATGGCACAAACTTACATCTAAGATGCAACCGGTGCCAACGGCGCCCAATTCAGTCCACCGGGATACTCAATAACCTGTTGTTGCAAGATGGACATGTAGAGTGTACGAGATGCAAAAGTAGGTAATAATGTATCTTACACCGTGAAGATGGTTGGCTCAATGCAACAGTTGGGAGGCAGGCACGCTTGGAGCCAGACATCCTTCTACATCACAACGCAAACAAACTGTGGATGGACAGCATACCATCCGATTGGCCCGCGCTAACAGACATCGATTGTGACGTACTTCTTCTACTGAGTCCTCGACTAGACTCTCCAGCGGTAGCCCGGCTGGTCCAACGGCTAGCTAGGATGGTTAAAGACAGGCTCGGTGCCGTTGTTCACGTTGGATGGACCACCCCGCACCCAGGCACCTGGACCCGATATATAGATTTGCACATCCAGTACGACGTCGATGAGTGGGCTGGTACTTTTTTACAGCATAGCCCGGACGTACGTATGGTTAATAAACTTATGAATTATCCATCACTGACTTCGCCAAGATAAACCCAAGCACAAATACGTCCAGTGCCCCCATGGTGAGCCCAGACCATCTCACAGTTTGGCCATGCCGTACTCAATCAATTCAACCAGATCAGAATTCTTGCAAAGCAAGCCTCGATTGAGTCTTCATTCACCACGGCCCGGACCACAGATGAAACTCAAAAACCTCAGCTGACGCCCAATACTCCACAGCCACTTCAAACAAAGCGTGTTCGATTCGTTGGCCACGAGACAGGTTTTGTTGAAGGATGAAGATAATTACTACGATGGTGCATAAGAATTTTGGCGGTCAAAATAAGTTAAACCGCTAAGTTAATGTACGCGCTGATTCTACCGTCTGCTCTACAAATTCATTTGTTCATTCTGCCGACACGACTGGCTGGGCCAATTTTGATATTAAAGATTCCTCTGAAGGCTGTACATGCATGCATATCCCAACAGTGTGCATTCAGGTGCAGAGCGCGGCTCGCACAACGTCGGGACTTAAAGTGTCAAATAGTGGTAGAAAAACCTAGCAGCAACCGCAGTGAACAACATACGCTTTTAGTTAAGGTCAATATGATAGGGACGGCGAAAACATAAAAATGGAATTCTATCATCGTTAAGTGCACGTCTTTTAGTCTCCCAGGAAGCGTGATGCGCTAGGCTGTTACGTATATTTATTTCCAATCAATGGACAACTGAGCGAATTCAAACTGAAAACAACCTGACGAGACTGAGGCGGTTCCGATAATTTAGCTCATACAACCTCGTGGCTAGCAGGTTCTCAAAACAAGTATCGCGTCCCATTTGTAAAACTAATCAATCACAGCACACATAGCCTTAAACCAACAATTTTGGCATCCCAGAGTGCGGAGAACCTTAACTCAGACGTATGGCTTGACGTTAAGTGCATACTTCGAGGGAGATGCATGGAATAATAACATGAGTGACACTGGGCTTCACGTCCCAAATTATGGCGAGTAAAGCCGCACACATGCCTGTGAGCCTAACCTCGTCAAAGCAACCTGGACATCAGGATCTTGACATGGCACTCATAAAAGCCTTAGCTCTTAGCCTGCTAATTGCCTGATTCACAATTTAGTCTGGGTTGTGATAACCACAGGAGACTGGACAGGGAGCCCTTGTATAAATAATCAGCATATATACCACACTTCATTACGCATATATGTACGCTCTCAGTCGTACCTTGGGCTCGTGTGTTTCGTGGCAGATGTACGCAAGCATGTATAGACTGAAGTGAAGAATGAGCTTCATCATTTCATCGAGTACTTGATTAACTACGCACAACCGAGATTCAAAGGTTCAAACAGGGGGAATGAATTAGTTCAACTCAGCACATGTGTGTTTGTTGTTTTTGCTATAAAAATTCTACCAGTAAAGTACAGAATCCGGGAGCGAATCCTTTTGTGGATTGAAAGTGGCAAGTTTTCAGACCTCATGCATCATTTTTACACCGCTAAGCTGGGCACACACCTACACGCAGAACAATGTGTTCTTCGAGAAACCGCGTGTATGAGCTCACGCATTCACGTCCCTACTTTATATCAGCAGACCTAAGACCGCCGGCTCAGTTGTCGCTGCTCGACAGTCTTTCGATGCTCGACGCATCACATGCTTCATCTGCCATTTGCAAGCGCATGTATCTCATTCTAAAAGTTGAGAACATATGATCACCTGACCGAACACGTTTGCACGGAGAAACATGACGATGTGTGTTGTCACGTGGGCTTGCGCCACGTTGCTTTGAACATTTTCGTCCGAAGATGTCAACCATATCCGTATCCCCCCCGAATTCTCCAGCGCATCATAAGGTCAACGACCTGATTACTCCTCCCGCTTCGGAACCAGACGTTGCTCTTGCTGAGACGCGGGCCAAGTGGAAGGTAGCGCTAGGCGACTGGGTAGAGACTGGAGCGACGTCCGAGCTGATATTGCACTGCGATCCGTTGGACAGTACATCGCTGGATGCCCTGGCTGAGTTGTTGGAGGCTCTTGATATTTACGTTAAGTGAGTTTTTTGATTTGTTGTCCTCGTCAGCCATTCCAATTGCACACCTCTCATCAGGTACGATTGGTATTCCATCTCTAAGACTGTGGTGGTGACCATGATCTGTGAACCTCACGACGTACCGTTCGAGTGGCTACAGCGGGCGCAGCCACAAATACATCAACATATTTCGGAAGCGGCGCTTTGCGGGGTGCCCGTTGTGCAGGTAAAGCCCGGGGCGTCGATTCCGCTAGGGTCTTGGGGACCAACTCCTGACGGTGCCATTTTGCTGAAATACGAGGACGAATCTGGAGAGGTGGTTCCTGCCATAGGCACTACCCCACGAATAGTGTTGGAAACGGCCAATACTCAATCCCCGATGCGCGTTTTGGCGAAAGCGACGAGGCTACTTCACCAATCGAACAATGAAATTCAGGCTGTGATTGTTTGCATCATCCACAACTCGATGGGACCCAAGATGCAGGTTGAAATTGATGTGTGGACCCAAGAGCCGAGTAATGACTACGGTCAGTACCTTACTTCGTGATCGGTGCTGTTTCATTGACCCTCCGTTCATCGCAGAACAAGACTTTGAGCTCGATCATTGCCAACTGAGGGATAATCAAGTGCATAAAGGCGTGCAGGACGATGCGGTTTCAGTCTCCAGTTCTGAAGCACAGAGCTCGGAACCATCACGAAAGCCGACACTTCCTAGGAGAGCGTGGCCGTCCCCTAGGAAACATGGCCTATTTGGACGGGGGTCCAAATCGGGCCTCCGCCGATTCCCCCGTAACCGGGCTCATTAAAAAGCAAAAAATTTGGTTTTATAGTAGAATTTCGATATCAGGGTCCTGGGATCCGATTCCAGGGATGAAACACGTGATCATTGTTTCAAAAAATACAGACCATAGTTAAAGGTCAGTTTTGAGTTCTGAAGGATTACACCAGATTTACCTTGAGTTTGTGTAGCCATTTCACCATTATGTAAGCATGCAGAGGAATCAATGTGAAACTGCTCTATAGGTAGATAACCCTCATTGATGTCTGGCTGCTACACCAGCATATGTTATGACCCACATGACAGTCATAACGTAATCCAGGAATAAATCTATGATTTATCACATTATTTCCGAAGACAAGCAAAGCACTTTTGAGGTCACATGACCATGACGTCATGTGACTGTTATGTTACTGTAACCGGGCACTGATTGGTGGTTATCAAGTCGCACTAGGTAATCTCTCCTATGCAATGCTAGTGCAACCTGTGAGTTTCATAATGCTCACGTGACAGTTACATTACCATTACATCACGTGACTGGAGGTTATCCAAGTCGCACCAGGTAATCTCTCCCATGTAATGCACCCGCGACCCGCAAGTTACATAATCGTCACATCACATGACCACTGTAAGAAGAAGTCACATGACCTGGGATTAAGCGCAGTTCCTATAACATTTGGAGCCGCACAAAACCTAAGTATACTTATGTAACCAATGAATTACATAATCAGGGTATCTTGGAAATGATTACATAATCAGGGTGACTTAGTCAGGATTATGTAATCAGGGTAACATAGTGAACCAATAGCCACAGGCCACTTCATGTCTCATGACTGACTCAAGTGCTGCGGACTGCAGATTAGGATGACTCAATGAAAGCCACATGTATATAAGAAACCAAGGCAAGCCTGAGACCCCTCAGCTTGCTTTATCTTGTCTACCACAAGGACCAACGCAAGACTGTAACAGACACACAAAATAATAGATAATAAAGCATTAAAACAAACATAGCCACCACTTAAGGAACCCTAAGAGAGACAAGAGACAGTCACAAAAGGGGTCTTGACAGTGTGATGCTTGGTCAAACAAAAGTTCAATTTACTCACTTGCTGGTGTTGTTATTACCTTTGTAGATCAGCTCTGTATGCCAAGCCCACATGTGTATTGGGGTAGTGTAGGGCTTGAGAAATGTACTCAGGGGCCAGGGGATGTGAGAGTGCAGTGAGGACTTCCTAGCTCTGAAGGATATAGAATAGGGTATGAACCACAGAGAGCTCAGTGACCAGAAGAATATGAAAGAACTCTTGTATTGACGAGGAGGTTGAGTTCTTGGTTGGATACCAACGAACTCGCCCTCATTATATATACAGGTACGAGCCACTATCAAATCTACATGTACAAACAGATGGTGCGATCGTGAGTCATACCGGTATTTGCAAAGCGAGTTGAAATACATCTTAGATCAGCGATCCAGAACGTTCCATAAGTCATGTGATATAAATATACCGAGAAAGGAAACTGTCTTTGGAAAATGTTAATAATCCAGAATATATTATAGAAGGTCGTGTCAGGTCATGACAGCCTAGTTTTGCAACACTGAATCCTAAATAACTGTCACATTCTGTTTGACAGATCAATCTAATGATTTTCGACCGGGCCGCCAAGGCCGAATATGATGGTAAGAGATAAGACACAGTCTCATCGACCGCGACTTACAATTATCGCAACGTGGGGCAAATTAGGCAACCCAGGATGGAAGTGGAACGGTTAGGCTGTAAATTACTCCTCTAAGTCAACTAAATTGATCTCCTATTTTCAGATATCTAGCCTTACATGAAGAAGGCCGAGCATTTCACTGGCACCAATCTATCTAGAGCGAGCTTCGGTGACCTGATTCCTACTGTCATATTCTTAAGCCAGGGCCAGAACGGACCCACAAGTTGCGGCCAGTTACAACAGTGCGTGTCAAATCTGAGCACCTTTTGCACTTTCATTTTATATGCAATCAGATTAGTACAGCGACACAACCATTCCATACAACCGGGCGATCATTAATTCGGGCGTCTCAGCCGATTATGATCCCATAAGTATGAACCAACTAAACTAAATATCAGGCATAATAGGACAGTGGGAATCCTTTTGGACATTACAACTGGGCCACATCTGTGAGCTGTACAACCAGAAAGCAATCGTATGCTGGCCGTACCTACTTCGCCTACAATTCTGTTCGACCCAATTTGGTCGTCCTGACTGACGCTCAGGCAACTAAGATTAATTTTGCATGTACAGTTGGAAATGGCGGTAAGCAAACCGCAACTGGCGTATCGTTTGGATCAAACTCGGCAAATTATGAAGGGCATGCTTGCAGAGAGGTTATCCTATCAGCAGGTGCGTGGAGTCCATATGTGAGTGTGCACGCTCGCACTCACACACATCTTCATTTTAAAGGCTCCTTCCAATCGCCTCAGCTACTGGAGCTCGGTGGCATCGGTAATTCGACTATTCTCCGGCAATTCGGCATCACCCTCTTAATTGATCTGCCTGGAGTTGGTGAGAAGCTTCAAGACCATCCGTTCATCTTAGCCTCTTACGAGCTGAAACCTGGGAAGACTACGTTTGACATCCTTAAAAGCAGTGCAACGTATGCTGCAGCCGCTCAAGCCCAGTAGTACGTCATGTGGTTTTATCTTGTTGCAACCTGGTTAATCAGCATGGAATGGGGCAGCGCTACCACCCATGACAGCATATATTCAACCGCGATTTCGATTTTGTCTTTCGTCAATCTGGCAACATTCGTACAAAACAAACTCAAGCTAGTAATCATGGGGGCAAAGCTCGCCAAAGAGACTATTAGCGCAACTCCATTACAGCTTGCGCAGTATGCAATTCAAACGTTTTGGCTCACCCAATAACTGGGACATGTAGAGTTCATATTTATTCCGGGTATGTTTTTGGGCTCGAGTGTGTGATAGCAGGCTGACTCAACCCATCAACATAGAGTGCTACGGTGTTAGCATTCCCAAAGCTAACACTTCGTGCGTTGCAATGCTGATGGTGCTCCATGTCGTGACCCTGTATGGTCACTCTTGGACTTAGCGCCTTACGGCGCCTCTTCTCGTCTTGTCTCGTGGCTAGACACCACTTCGCCACCGGTCCGGACTCCCCCCCGGAACACTTAGCCACCCAGGCCTACGCTCTTGCTTTCTTCTGACTCACGCCACGTCTCTCGTGGCTCACGCTCTTTACGATTGGCTCTTGCTGTATCTGAACCACTAACGCTTGTATCCTGCTCCTCTGTACGTTCTTGACTCATGTACGCACAGACCGTGCAGTAGTTAGTATTAATACAGCCTAGAACAAGCCTGGTGCC
>WSLO01000475.1:0-15904 GCA_019677385.1 Ceratobasidium sp. 392
AGACAAAGTGATTCTAGTGAACCAAGAAACTGCGAACTGGACTGTGGTAAGGACAGATCTAGAGGGTTAAACTCTGAAGTAGACCGAACTCTAAGGGATTTTGCCCTGCCAATAGTACCACAAGACACCCAACATTTGAATAAGAAATTGAAGATGTATTCGAGTGGCCAAGGAAAATCGAGATTCAACGAATAGACGTGGGGCATGAGTGGCGATAGGAAGCCCGACAGTCTTTGAAGCGTCGGGTTTGGGTTCTCCTCGTCGTGTTGATCCGACGATCCCTCGTCATCAAGTGGATTACCAAACGAGAGGTGGTTTCGGATATGGACAAACATAGGGGCACCCTTCGCCCGCTCAACCCAGAGGTCGGAAGAGTGATAACCGTGATAGACGCCTCCACTACGTGCATTGACGTCGATGTGGGTCCAAAGGGATGGCTGGTTGGTAGCAGTTTTTCGCCACTGCCTACAGACTGAAGAGATAGCTACAGGACTCAAGATGGGTAGCACGTTGTCAAATTGGGGCGAGCGCGTACAGTAACAAGCGGCTTCTGAGAAAATGCGCGAGAAGATTTCGGAAGGGAGAGAGTAGACTGCAGCAGTCATATTTGACCGATTATGAATACCTGAAATAATGTTGCGAGATTTGTGTATGACTTTGTCGTCGAAAGAAAATTCTGAGAGCTCCTTTTCGATTACTTGCAAGGTGTATTCAAGTTCAGGTGGCCGTGGGAAGGTGACTAGCGAGACTGTAGAACAGATGGCTTCAAGAGTCTGACAGGTAGCGTAATAATTCTTAATCACATCAGATAGTCGCATCCGGATGGACTGGAGCTGTCGGCGCGTTTGATGAAGCTGCGCAGTAGCCATCTCTTCGACAACCACTGTACTCTGCACCTATTAGACTATATCATTGGTGTATGCTCAAGGCAGCAAGGAATTTTCTACACACCGGAGACGATGAGCTTTGGTTTGTGGCGGAGTTGAGCTGCAGGTTGAAGGCAACCGCGTGTTTGAAAATTGCATCTGCAGTCGTGCTCCAGCTCTGGGAAGCCTCCTAGAGCTGCCAGAGCGCCCGGAGCACCTCACAAGGTACTCAGAGCGCTCTCAGAGCGGCCAGAGCAGCCCTGAGCATTTGTCAGCAACCCATAGGGTATACACAAGCATATGTATACAGCTGTGCCTTATAAATTTCAAATTTTGTCCAAAAGAGTCGTGTTCCGGCGAGTATTTCGCGTTTTTCGCCATCAATACTTTACCAAATTAGGTTCTGATGACATATATGGGATGTCCCAGTATAGGCGCATGTATTTACAAATTTTGTGTAATTTCAAATTATCTGCATTTGGAAGCCATATATCCCAATTTGGTAGTGTACTACAAGCACTGCCACCTGTAGATTGAGCCCTCTAAGTCCCCTTAAAATGACCAAGTTCCACCCCTCCCCCCAACCTACACATCTCAACAGTACCACACCTGGGGGTGTCTTAGAGCATTTAGCAGGTTCTATGTACAGGAGAAATGAAAATAATGGCTGGATAAAGAGATAACTCACATTACTGATGTAATGTGCCTGGTATGGGTATGCACAATTAGGAGCTGCTGACAAAGGCTCAGAGCCTCTCTGGCCGCTCTGAGAGCGCTCTGAGTACCTTGTGAGGTGCTCCAGGCGCTCTGGCAGCTCTGGGAGGCTTCCCAGAGCTGGAGCACGACTGCAGATGTGAAATCTGCCGTAGATGGACCATACTTAGTCAGCGATACATTGGGTGATCCGGACCGGGCCGGCTATTGGCGCTTACCGGTGGGCGCATGCAACGGAGAATACCTACGGAATAAAAACATTTGAGTCTGTTTGAAGCGTAAAGCAGCGGATACTTATTTTGAGAATAAGGGGTCGATGTGTATTCTGTATCTCCTCCCTTTCTCATACTAGGATGGATTATGAGCATGCAAAATGTTAAAATCAATCGACGGGCTACGTGCTTCACCAAATTTTGAGCAGCTTCGGGCAGGTGTCAGACAAAAAACCCAGCCGTTTTTAGCACGAGTTCAATTTTAAGAAGTATCCCGGAAACAAGCGAACAAGGAATAACTTCATTATGAATACTAGACTGAGTGATACGAACAACATTCTAAACCAAGTCATTTGTTCAAGAGTGACGGCCAATCGTCGAGTCCATCTTGGAAGTGCACAACTTTGGGAACCACTCCAGATAAACGGCGCAAATACTCCTGAGAAGCCTGAGTACTAATACGCATTTTCCGCCCAGCTTGGTCTGCGTTGTAACAGTGTGATATATAGAGGGACTGGAGGGAGTGGGATGAGGCTAGACCTAGGACCTGTCCTATCCTCAAGTAGCACTGACGAAAGTGGATCTTCTTAAGCTTCGGCCAAAATACTCGTCCTGGTTCAAATGAGTCTGAATTGGTATACAGTATAGCCCTAGGCTCTGTTGCAGACCGCTCGACTTCCGCAAAATCAGAAATATGGCACTGGTGGAATATCAAGGTTTCAACGTGAGGCCAGGCGCCGAGTTGAGTTGCAAAACTAGGTCTCTTGAGGGAGCCGTACACATGAATGGTTTTTGCCTTGCAACGGTTAAAAAACGTATCAATAGCAGAGAAGGCGCGGGCTGTGGAAAGCATACGCCGGTCGTACAAAGGTAGGCCTATACTTGTCATACTTGAGCTAGGATCGATAACTTGGAGAATGCGTGCAGTGGATTTGAGAGATGTCAATCCTCCGATATTAAGGACAAGCAGGTCTCCTAGAACCACATGAGCACCAGGTTTAATTCGCCCCATTGTGTCTGAATCATCACTCGAGCTATTTAAGTCATCAGTCGCGTGGTCCGAGCCGTGGTTCCAGTCACCTGCACCTATAGACAGACCATCAAGTGAGAATATTTGAAGCTTGGGGCACAATGCAAGAAGGTTGGCAAGCTCTACTTGGGATATGCCCCAGAAATAATTATCACCTTGCTTGCCAAGGTCACTCCCCCCCCCCCCCCCAGAATTGATTCCATCAAATCTGACGGGTCTTAAGGGGCTTTCTTGGTAATCGAACCCTTGAGAATTGCAATATATGTGGACAACAGATGGCAGAGCAGCGAATCACCATGTCCGTGTGTTATCTATCAGCACAAAGCTGTATGAGATAAGTGAAGACTATACTGGTCCTGGATGCGTAATTACGCCTGTTTTGAGGGCAAGTAAATACGATATTCAACTCCGCTTATGAGCGCCGTTCGGCGCTCTCTCAAGCGCATATATAAATTAGGAAAATAATTCGGTGAGAAATGCGTAGTTCTTACGTGGATTTTATGAGTCTTCTTGGCCTTTTGCGAGCGTTAAATGCGTTCACGGCGGTGACATCTGACATGTACTCAGCTGGTTTGCGGCTTACTAGCTAGGATGTAAAGGAATATTGAGCTCAATAAGAATCGTAATATATGGCATTATAGCTTCGGGATACGGGCAAAACAAGCAAGCAAGCAAGGTGCAAGCCCGATCACGGGCACATCTCAATCGGCCGTAAGTTGGAGATCAGTCAGGCTACACAAAGGTAGTTCGATGATCGGTAGTCTGACGTCACACAAACGAAGTGATTCCATTGAATTAAAAACCCTATGGCTCGATGCTGGCAAGCCCACCTCTGTAGGATCGTAGTTTGGAGAGGACTGGGTGCTGAGAGATTTTGCCTTGCCAGTCGTATTTTGGGATAGCCAGCACTCGAGTAGCAAGTTAGCCACGTAGTCCAGAGGCCAAAGAAGATCGAGATTCAGCGAAGAAACATGGGGCATCAGTGGCGTCAAGAACCTCAATAATTTTTGATGCGTCGGAGCTGGGTCCTCCTCGTGGTAATCAGTCGATGACTCCTCGTATTCACACGTATCTGGGTAGGTGAACGAGAAATAGTCTCGAATATGAACGAACATCCGAGCGCCCCGTACGCGGTCGAGCCAGAGTGTGGAAGAATGATAGCCATAATCAAAGTCTCTGCTGCTTGCCTTGAGATCGATGTGTGTTCACAGAGATTGCTGATTGATGGCTAGATTTCGCCATTGTTTACAGACTGCAGAAATGGTTACCGGGCTCGAAAGGGGCAGCATATGTTTGAATTGGCGCGTGCGTGTACAGTGGCAGGCCGCTTCCGAGAAAATGCGCGAAAGAATTTCGGAGGGTAGAGAATAGATAGGCGCACTCATCCTTGACTTATAGTGAATATCTTTGAGAATGTTCCAAGATTCACGCGCATGCGCAACTATGTCTGCAGGAGAAAGTTCTGAGAGTTCTTTTTCGATTGCTTCCAAGGTCTGTTCAAGCTCGGAAGACCGTGGCCGAGTGACCAGAGAGATCGTAGAACAACTAGCTTTAAGAAGGTTGCAAGCGGCAAAATAGTCCTCCAGCGCGTCAGATAGTCGTATTCGGATAGAATGGATTTGTTGACACGCCTGATACAGTGTGGCGGACGCCATGTTTGCGGGCGTATCAACTTCACTCGAGATATTGTCTGGCTGTACTATTCGTGTTTAATTCAGCAAGCGAATGAGAGTATTGAGATATTCCGGTACCTACGGGTATAATTGGAGCTGAGATCTTCTCTTGAGACCGTATCAAAGAAAGACCGAAGGTTGGTTGAAGTGAGCTGCAGCTATGGGGTTATGTAATGATTGAGTCAGCATCATCAAACTCGACCTGTCTGGGCCAGTCATGAGGCCAGCCTCGCCTACGACCTTACGGGCGCATTTTAAAACCCGGGTGTATGAACGCCCTCATACGTGTTGAAGCCTACGTATCTGAGATCGGAAGCTTCATTTCCCAAATAGTTTGACACCCGCTTGATACTTGGCACACTCTCGTAATAAATTCATGCGTGAGTTTATTAAATCGATGCACTTGGTTTGAGACGTAACGGGTTCGGCTATTGCAATTTCGCGAACAAGCATCCGATGTATGCGCCTGCTACTCTGCATCTCACCACCAAAAATCATCAATACGCAGCTTCATCTAAGCGGAACGCTCCTCCCTACTACCTTGGTTGGCTCCTCGTATCGAACACCTCTGAGCATTGCCGACCTTAGTGTATCAATGGCAGAGCCATATCCCTCATTATTTGGCATGTGGATCTCGTGCTGCGGGCTAGTATCTGTTGTAGAGTACGGAACGGCTCGGCCCGACGCCCAGGGTCTGGCCGCCCCCATCCCCTATCCCCTATGTATTTAGCCTCTCTCGCGCCCTATGCGCTTATCCAGCCGTTTCTTCCTTCCCTCCATCGTGTATACTCGAGCTCGACGCGTCGCTTCACTACAGTATCTTGGCGTGAGTATGCTCTCGGGTGGGCCTAATGAATTTCTTCAATCGGTCTAAATAGGAGCACATCCAAGGTCTCGTCTGTTTCTATGTTTCGTTTGAATATCCTCGAAGGAAAGTGAGATAAAAGCCTCCATTATTAATTCTAGTCCGCGAGTTATAGTTGGATCAAAATATTCTGAGTAAGATTACCCATCCGAGACTAACTGTGTATACCTCGAGAACAACGGGGAGTCATTAGATACATCTTGGCAAAATACAACTCGAGGCACCACCCCAGACAGCTGGCGCACATAATCCCGAGAAGATTGCGTATCGATGCGCTTTTTCCGTCCAGATTTGTCTGCGTTGTAACAGTCCCAGATGGAGAGAGACTGAACCGAGTGAGACGAAGCCAGAGCTGAGACCTCGACTATGCTCAAGTAGCAATGATAAAAGTGAATACTCTCAAGCTTAGGCCAAAATACCCGCCCGAATTTAAATGAGTCTGGATTGGTGTTTATTGTAATACTCGTAGTCCCCGGTCCGGTCTGATAAATATCCGCCAATTTAGACACATGGCACTGGTGTAGGACCAAGGTTTCAACGTGAGGCCATGCGTTGATTCGAGTTGCAAAACTGGGGAGGTTGAGAGAGCCATACACATGAACGGTTTTTGGCCTGTGACGGTCAAAGAACGAATCAATCACGGAAAAGGGGTGAGCTGTGGAAGATGTGCGCCGGTCAAACAAGGGAAGTCCCATGCTTTCTATATTCGGCCCAGGATCGATCACTTCAAGAATGCGTGCAGTAGATTCGACAGATGTTGATGCTCCGATATCAAGGACGAGCAGGTCTCTTAGAGCCACAGCGCTAGGTTTTTGCCTCTCTACGTCCGAATCGTCGCTCGAGTCAGCTGAAGCTTCTGAGTCCTGGTCCCGATCACTTGCACCTACAGCCAGACCATCAACAGAGAGAAGTTGTAATTTAGGGCATGAGGCGAGGATATCGGCGAGCTCCGATTGGGACATGTCCCAACACGAATCATCCGCCCTAAGCTGGAGATCGGTCAAGTTACTTAAGAGGAGATCAGAGATTGGGAGTATGGTGTTATACAGGCGGAGTGATTCCAGAGAATTGAAGATTTTTGCACTCGAAGTTGGCAAGATCGGCTCTAGAGGACTATAATTTGGAGAAGACTGAATGCTTAGTGATTTTGCCCGACCAGTGGTACCGTGGGACCGCCAGCACTTGAACACTAAGTAAAACGCGTAGTCCAAGGGCCAAGGAAAATCAACGTCCAGTGAAGAGACAAGTGGCATAAGTGGTTTCAAGAATCCCAATAATTTCCGCAGCGTCGGTGCTGGTTCGTCCTCGTCGTGGTCAGTTGATGATCCTTCGTCCTCATGGCGATCCGTGTAGGAGAACGAATAATGGTTTCGAATATGGATAAACATTGAAGCACCCCGTGCGCGGTCAAGCCAGAGTGTGGGAGAATGATAACCATAATCAAAATCTCGACTGCTCGCCTTGAGATCGATATGCGTCCAAAGAGATTGTTGGCTAATAGCAATCTTTCGCCACCGTCGGCAAACCGCAGAAATAATGACTGGGCTCAGAACGGGTAACACGTCTTCGATATAATGCACGCGTGTACAGTGGCAGATAGCTTCCGAGAAAATGCGCGAAAGGATCTCGGAGGGCAGAGAATTGACATGTGTGGCCGCCTTGAACTGATTTTGAAGACCTTTGAGGATGTTCCATGATCCACGCATAACCAGGTGGTTATGAGAAAACTCCAAGATTTCCGTTTCAACCGCTAGCAAAGTTTGTTCAAGTTCAGATGGTTGTGGTTGGACGACCAGAGAGTGTTCGGCGCAAGTTGCTTCGAGAAGTCGACAGGCATCATGATAGTCCTTGGTCACGTCAGATAGTCGCATTCGGACGGACTGCAGTTGTTGCCGGGCTTGATGCTGCGTAATCGGCGCCATGTGTTTCGTAGGCAAACCAGCCTATGAGAAATACTCGTTGACTGCGCTCGTTCTACTTAGTTTACTTCACGAAACAAAACCTTCAAGCCTGGCTTACAGAACACGTCGAGAACCGGGTTCGTTTTGAGATTTGGCGGAAGCTAGCTGACGCGAACTGCGCCGGAAGTCGTCGCCAAGGTTAGAAAAGTTAACTGTTTAGTCAGCAGGAATTGACTAAGCCGGGCCGGCCGAAACGCCGGATTGTCCGAGCATGCACGTGTAGCAACTAAACCTTGCTTTCGTGATTACTTTACTACCAATGACTACCGTACAACTGCGACGTTGTATTCCAAGTAGATCGTTTCACGTCTCTACTTTTCTGATTGGTCTGAACTCGGTTATATGCGCGATTGTGAGATTTTTGGATGATCTGTTCGTGAGTTAAGCACTCGATTGTCTATAGCTGAAGTAGGGTTCGGCGCGGCCTGGCGTACCCGCCTAGCCCGCGCCCTCGATGAATGTATCGCGCGTTTTGGCCACGCCCCGAAGGGGCGTGCCGGCTGTGCTAGCCCAGGTGACCTAAGGTCGATCCTTACATATCACATGGCCCGTAGCCATGTCCGCATTCGCAGTCCTCGTTGGACGATAGAGAGACCGAGCGCTGAACGGGATGCCAAAAATCTTGAATCGTCGTGCAGTTGATTGAGCGCGCGGGCGAGCTCAGCCGACGCCCTGAGCATCACAATATGAATGTCACTGTGGGCGTACATCAACCCGAAATTCAGGATAAATTCTGAAATTTTTAGTACGTTGGGTGCTTTCAACCCAAAAATTTAGGTTAACATACTAAAAACATATATTCAAATCAGGTTAAAGCATCTTAAAAGCGGCCTACACGAGAATTTTGAAAATCGGGAAGGCTCGAACCAGTCCCTTTTTGCCCAGAAACCCCGCGGTTGTGTCCTGAAAGTTAGATCAAAACAAGATCCCGTTTTTCAGGATCTTGTACCCATACAGTGTGTGTAATAAGGCTTGGTTTGTCATAGTCCAGGAGTCACAGCTAAGCCAATAGCACTGTAGACATAGGTATCAATATAGGTCTCTGGGGGTAAACTCCGAAAGTGACGGCCAGTCATCGGATCCATCTTGAAAGTACACCACTTTGGGAACTACTTTGGACAACTGGCGTACATACTCCTGGGAAGCTTGGGTACCAATACGCATTTGCTCTCCTTCTTCGCCTGCCTCGTAACAATCCCAGATAGAGAGAGATTGTATAGGGTGGGACGAAGCCAAGCCTAAGACCTCGGTTATTTCCAAGTGACAAAGATGGAGATGAAGGCTTGTAAGCTTGGGCCAAGATACTATCGTCGGCCTAAACGTGTCTGGGTTGTCATATATCATAGGTCTCCTGATCGGCCACGGCTGGTCAACCTCAACCTTCATGAGGGTGGAGAAATAGCATCGATGGAACACTAGCGTTTCAACGTGGGGCAACGTGCCAATTTCGGTCGGGAAGCTTGTTCTCTTTAGGGAGCCGTACACATGAAGGATTTTTGCCTCGGCGCGATCGAGAAACCGATCGATCGTGAAGAACAGGTGAGCTGTGGAAAATGATTGCCGGGTGAATAATGGAAACCCCATAGTCGTGATATTTGATCCAGGATTGATGATTTCGAGAATGCGTGCGGAGGATTCGGGGGATGTTAGCTCCCCAATATCAAGGACAAGAAGATCGTTCAGAGTTATGGTACTAAGCTTTTGCCCTCCGTTCATATCGTCCGTGCCAATGGATAGGCCATCGAGTGAAAGAAGGCGTAGTCTTGAGCATGAGGAGAGCACGTTGGCAAGTTTCACTTGTGACATCCCAACTAGAATTATCCGCTTTGAGTTGCAGGTTGGTCAGGTTACTCAGAGCCAAACCGGAAACTGGGATTGTAGCGTTAAGCAAGCACAGCGATTTCAGAGAATTGAAAAACCTGAGACCAAAACATAGTAACGACAGATCTAGTGGTGTGTCGCTTGGATTATGCCGAACTCGAAGTGACTGTGCCCGGCCAGTAGCCCCATGGGACATCCAGCTTTGTAATAGCTTGTTAGAAATATCCTCTGAGGACCATAGCAAATCGAGGCTTAGCGAGCAAACCTGGGGCATAAGTGGTAATAGGAACGCTGGTAGCGTTTGACGCGTCGAAGAGAACTCCGGATGTAAATAAAAATTGGAGCACCTTTCGTACGCTCAAGCCAGAGGTCAGGGGAGTGATGGTTGTAGCTAAAGTCCCCACCGCCTACTTCGAAGTCAATGTGAGCCCAGAGAGATTGTTGATTGATAGCGACCTTTCGCCACTGCCTGCAAACTGAAGATATGGCTACAGGACTCGAAACGAACAGCTTGCTGTGGAATTTGGGCGAGTGTGTGCAGTGAC
Source organism: Ceratobasidium sp. 392 (assembly GCA_019677385.1). Classification (NCBI taxonomy): domain Eukaryota; kingdom Fungi; phylum Basidiomycota; class Agaricomycetes; order Cantharellales; family Ceratobasidiaceae; genus Ceratobasidium; species Ceratobasidium sp. 392. The sequence continues at coordinate 9,688 of WSLO01000475.1, forward strand.
AAGTAGCTTCCGAATAAATGCGCGAAAGAAGCTCAGAGGGTAAAGCATATAATAGAGGCATCAGATTCGAGCTTTCGCGAACACTTGTCCGGATATTTCGAGATTTACGCATAGTGACCTCGCCAAGAGCAAACTCGGAGAGCTCCTTATCAATTGTCTGTCAAATTTGTTCAAGCTCGGATAGCCGTAGTCGGGAGACCGGAGAGATTGCGGAGCAGGTAGCTTCAAGAGCCTGGCAGGCAGAGTAATAGTCCTTGATCGCGTCAGATAATCGCATTCGAGCAGACTGGAGTTGCCGCCGTATCCCACGAAGTTGAGCAATCGACATTCTGAATGCCAAGTTTACTCTGCGTACTCTCTGTGTATGTTAGTAATATGTACTCAGAGACACGGTCTAAATGCTCGGTCTACCATGTACCGGAGAGGCTAAGGTTTGCTTTGGTTTGAGGCCGGATTGAGCAGGTCGAAGGGGCTGGTGATGCTTAGTCAGCAACAACGTTGGTGATCCGGGTAGGGCCGGGCCTAGTCGAGCAGAGCTTTACCGCAACTTAGTGGGCGACCTTGCCCCTGCCACTAATGTCTTTTGGAATTATCAAGTAGCAACTTATAAGTTGCAGTACTTAGCAAGCCCTATCGTCCAGGCTCCATGCTTCCTTCTACACATATTTTCACCCTCTGGCTGCACCGTAAGATACATGCGAGGTGTCTGTTTCCGGGTCGAAACGATTGACGCCGTATTGAGAAAAAAAGAAAAATAGCATCATCATGGCGGTAAGTTATCTTCACGCAGTGTGAAATGGACTACGTATAATCGTTGACTTTGTTTAAGATTATGGACCTATTGTCGCTTCAGGGCATAGCCCGATGGTGCGACAGTACGTGATGCAGGATGGGTCAAACACACAAGAGAGAGAGAGAGAGAAGCGAGGAAAAAGAAAATACAGTCTTCGCTCGGATCTACTGTCTCGTTATCTAATCTATATGCGTATGGCTCTGCACGACTAAAGTGACTCTATGCAAATAAAAGGAAGCGAGAGATCGAGAGGAGGAAACGGGGACAAGGGCGACAGTGGCCTATCTGAGCATATTGCTGAATCGGCGTACGGACCTGACATACTCCATTAGGACTGGAAGAGTGGTTTTGTTCGAGAACAGGGACGAGAGGTCGAGGGAATCGCGTTCTCACGATGCGAGAATGTCCTGTCGCATGTCTGAAAAGCTAGGGCAGCTAAGGATGAAATGGACACGGTTTCCTGCTCCCAATCACAACAAGGAAAACTGTTGACTGTCTAATGGATACGGTCGCCGCTCTTGAGGTGAACCTATCTTGCTCTAGTTGTCGAGCGCGCCACGGTCAGTGTATGCACCAAAACGGTGCGTGTGAATTGATTTTGAGTGATCGAAAGGGAGGAGGCGAAGAGTTCTGGTGGACTAGCGACTTCTTCAAGTGTCAGGCTTTTATATGCTTGAGACTAGTAGCTGTATTCCTGGTGTGATTTGGTACTTGATGCTTGGCGTACTCTCATCACGGTTTGCTGAGGTATTTCTATCAAATTGATGCGCGGTGTGGGAGGTGATGACTACTGCGAGTGAAGTATTACGTGTACGATTATGTGCAGTTCTATATCCGCCGCTACCAGCTGCGAGCATGCGGCTGATTGAACATAGGTAGAAACGCTCCTCGCTACATATGGTCAACGCTATGTACCGTTTGGGAATGGTCTGTAGTGATCTACACGGTAAGCGAATACACCAACTATATGAGAAAGATTTCAATGATCTTCTGATATAACCCCTGCTATAACAAGTCCAAGACACCGAGTTCAAGGATGGAAAGCCAAGGAGCTTTTGTATACACTTGTTGTCGAGTTCGATCGGATTACATAAGGACTCAATTCATGAGGAGTGAATGACGTCATGTCATCGGGATGACCATCCCCACTTCATCTCGGGCATCAATCGGGCGGACGTGTCCGGGTATATAAAACTCGTCCAACCATCACCAGCAAGTAGCACACAACTTGATCCCACCACATTGTGAGTTTAATTCTCAATCATGCGATTGACGACCTTGACGTTGAAGACCTCATCCTAGCCAGATTTCCATTTGATCCATCATGTCGTCGCTCCCACCTCGCCCGCCTGGTGTACGTCCAAATCTCTCCGTCCACTATCATTAATCGACTCAACTAGGTTACTCTTAATAGCAACAAGCCCAGAGCGTTCCTAAACATATGAACCAACTCGCAAAACGTGACCCTCAGCTCTACCCCGTACGTCCTTGTTTCGTTCATTTCTTGCCTCAGTATGCTAACCTTATTTCCTCACTCTCTCCTTACCTCTTCGAACCCAGCTCGCAATAATCATGCTGACAACCATCGGCGCCGCAACCTACTTTTTCACATCCAAACCGACGGGCGCAGATCAAGGCCACGTCGCGCCTGCCATGCCGTCTCGCGTCAAAGAAGAGGTGGATAAACATAAAGCGGCTCTGGGGAACAAGTGACGAGAGTAGTAAAATGAAGAGATGGACTTCCTGCTGTGTTTGCATTAAGATATTCTCGTCCAATTGTATCAAGTACTGTTCGCCATCCATAGACTTTCGTCAGATGCTCGCACGGATCTACGCGTGAGGTGGCCAATGACGTGGTTTCGGTTCGTCAAGGAATGGCGATCGCGACGCATTCTGTTTGCCCTAGATCACGTGATGTGACGTGTTGCCCAGCCTCTCTCCGATGGATCGTGAAATGTCTCGGTTCGCTGCCAACGGTGCTCGTCAACATTACCTGTCGCATCAAGCAGAATCGCTCCTAAAATCTGTCTAGAGTGCTGTGTAAGGTTTGACCGAGGTCTTTTATAGGTGGACCATGACCAAGATATTGTGATCCACTGATCTCATGGCCCATCCGGATATTACTGCGCTCGACCATCCACTGAAACCCCCGAAATTGGTCCATCTATAACTGTCCACGCTGTTAGTCTTACTACAATCCTCCTAGAACTTGCTATAGCTATGTCCGACCGCTCGACTAGTCCGACCGCTGGATCTATCCCGGAACTCAAATGTCTACTAAAAGAACTCGAAAAACTATTGGACCAAATTTTTCACGGCGCTACCAGTTCACTATCAACTCCCTCTCTAGTTCCACATCGCATCATCTCACTCCCCCTCGCCACCCCAATCACACAAGACAAGGTGCCACCACCATCGTATGCCGTACCGAACATAGTCCGACTCGCCAATCGCTATTTGGCAGAATCTCTGAAGCACAAGGACGAGGACAACAGGTTATCCGAGTTTTTCTGTGTACTTTGGAATACCCTCCTTGACTCGTTCCTTTCTGAGCCTTCTTTGGTGCGCATGGAGCTCGTTCGAGCGTTAATTTCGGGTCTTCAAAAGGTCGAGCCCGAACGAGATATCAAGATTGACTGGCAGGAACTACCGTTCTTGGGTCAATGTGTTCGAGAAAACTATAATCGTAAGTCGTCTAGTTAGATTGTCGTATAGATTTGGGCTGACAAACCACGGTAAAGTTCCCATTGACACTACCAGTTTCGACCCAGCACAACTCCTTTCCCCCATAATGCAGGACGCCTTGGCTGGTATTCCGCCTCCTCCCGGTGCTAGCGAAGATAGTATCCGTCTCACTCAACAACGCGACCGATGGTTACTGCTTCAACAATTCCTTGCTTCTCTCTGGGCCTATCATGGACGTGACGAATACGCCTTGTACGCACTCTGGGCTCTCAGAGACGGTCTCGAGGACTGGCCAGAACCAAACTCTTCTCCGTCTTCGTGCTGTGATTCGTTCGAATCTTCACCAGCGTATCTCGCCTTGAACGTCCAAGCCGCATCGATATGGATTCGGATAGCTGGATCGTTGATGTATAATGAGACACGGGTGTGGGGACCAAACGGTAACCCTGATTGGCCGACTTGCGCTGGCGCGCCTGGTAGAGGTGGGGAGCGGTGGAATGGTGTTGATGGGTATGATTCGGAGCATAAACGGTGGGAGGTGTGGAAGGATGTTCTTCGGTTGGTGATTGGATGGTATCGGGAGGAAACATGCAAAGGGACGTGTATGATTGATCGCTGGGCAGTTGGAGATTTTGCGAGGGTGGCGTTGAGATATATGGAAGTGGTAGAAAGTTCTGCTGGGAGAGCTGCGTCAGGATAAAGGCGGGGATTATCTGTTGTAGATCAGCTAGCCCAGGGAGGCATGTGAGTCCTAGAGGCTCAGTGGTTGTACTCTTTGTACCATCTATAACTCTATATATGATATGGCTCTTTAGGTACGGATTATCCTAATGACTCATAATGCGTATACAAAGCCTCGTCTGCCCGTATCTGAAGGGTGACCCGGGTACCAAGGAGTTCGCTTCGTGATCCAACGTCCGTCGGCGCATCCGAATACCCACGTACATGGCTGGCCTGGCAACGATAGACACGTTCATTGGCAGTTTCGGAATGATTATTTCGATCTGGGTGTTTAAGACCTTGTATCACGTGACATGGAGTTACGTCTCCATATTTCTTTCGGTTCGCCATTCCGGCCCAGCTATCATGGATTTGTTCCTTGTCTATGAGTCTTGAAGTTTTGACCGACACAGATACCCATGAAAGTCTCGATTGAGACCTTGAGCTACGCAACATGTGCCCAGTATCGTTAAATTGACAAAACTTCGGATCGTACATTTCAGTCAGATGTTGACTATTCAAGAACCACGTTACTACGAACCAGACATTGGTTTAGAAATGTACCTCAGAAAGTAAAAACTTGTCGATCTGGCAGAACGAACTAAAAGCAGGAGGGTATATACGGCGTCATAGCTCGTGTCCAGTATCTTTGAACCGGGCCGCTTGACGTCAAGGTCGATATTGAGCCCCTGTATACATGCTGAAAGGAGCTTGGCCAAATGGGATAATGGCTATGTACGCAGGAGAAGCCGCTAAGTACCTGGTACTGGCGTTCGACTATCAGAGTGGGAACATTTGTAATGATGAGTGCCATATGGATGCCGCCGAAGAAGCTATACCAAAGTCGCAAAGTGTCAAACGAAGCCAATTCATTCCAGCAGACGAATCGGTCACGAGATTAACCCTAAGACTCAGGAAGAGACCCTCGTATTTGGGTAGATTGAATCCGAAGAAACGTATACATAAACCGCCACTTCCCCGTACGCTCATACTACTCCAGCTCCTCTGCACCTGCGTACACAAACTTGTTTTTCACCATGAAGGTTTTGTCTTTGCTCGTATTTGCTGTGCCGGTTTTGTTTGCATCGTCTATGCCACTCGAGGAAGGGCAGCCCAAGACTAAACGTTCGCAAATTGAAAAGGTGATCTGAACTGAGAACCTGCTCAACTCCCGGAACTGACGCATATGCCTCCTGAGTAGCGTTGCACGACGAACAAGCAGTGTCCTGCTGAGTGGGTGTGTGCAAATGGCCAGTGCATAGCCTTACGCAAGTAGAAAGTCCAAACAGGCGACATGTGAGTCTGAGTGGTTGAATATCAGCCTCAAGCTAACCGGCCCAATAATTCGTTAGTCACTTTTGAGCAGTCCTGATTATTTTGATTTGAGTACACTGGCATTTGGACGCGTAGAACACGTGAATTGGCCTTATTGTGTGCCAGCACATTGACCAATGCACAAATGAATGATGAAACTATATGTTCTATGGTACAATTGTGTCAATCCAAGTAGATTTTTAGTAAAGAACAAACATTACAAAGAAGCTCAAAGGGAATCGAAGAAACTACAGCAGCCCATATAGCAACAGTTAGAGTGAGCAAATTGTTGAGTTATGTTCTTGGGACAGATAAAATATCAGCGTCGGCCTTTGTTTGAACCTATTTGGGCGCCTAATATGCTTGCATCTATTCGACACTCCGTGACGAGCACAATACAAGTCTACTGAACAGCAATCAAAATAAGAGCTAGCCAAAGACTTACAAGAATAAATCGAGAACAACAAAAAAGACAGAGTCTGAGTCGAGATAATTAGAACACTCTTCGATGATTACATTCAATGGCAGGGCACACTGGGTCACTACGTACTGTGCTTATCACGGATGAACGTGGTAGACAAGGTTGATGTGGTCAAATAGATGCTCGTAGTTATAGTCTCTTTCGTGAAGTGGAAGGTATGATATGTGTCACAATAAGAGTGTCGGCGGCTCGAGTTGTATGATGTCGACGTCTCCTAATTGATA
>WSLO01000476.1:0-14405 GCA_019677385.1 Ceratobasidium sp. 392
CTACCCAAAGACAAAGCCAGGACGATGAAAGTGGGTTTCATAGGCAGGGATGTTTTGCTGCTTTAATCTTGGAGGTTTTCGGCGTGAAAGGAGGTCACAAATTGTGATGCTATAGGATCCATGCGCTGCTTGTAGCCCTTGTTTTACTTGATTTTAATTGGTCTCATAGTGGACAAAATCGACCAGGCGCTGGACAGTCACGTGAGAGCTTCCCAGGATCAAAAGAGTTGCACTCGACACCATCAAGCTCAGCTCCAGCCTATGCCTCTTCAACAAACGCTCACTATACCGGTAGCATAAATTACGAAAATTCCATGAAAGTCGTGAGCAGTAACACTTCTGCTTAAGAGGCGTACAGCTAGGCAACTGTTTGGCTCTGTTTTTGTTATCGACTGGCAAGAAGGTTGTACCAATGGTTTCTTCTGTTCGACCTGCGGATCATTGGATTTTGTCGGTTCCTGATACTGGACTCGCGTATCATGCTCGCAAAAGCGTTAGCCATGGAACTGAGGTTATAGCTATCGAGGTGATGCCTGCATTCCTCTTCGTCGAGAAACAAGAGCTCGGCACACACGAAGAATTTCGGCACATGACATGATCTGGGCCCATATACTGCACACATCATCCGAGCAAGATATTTATCGTTGATACTTCGGTCAACTGCTATACTCTCATGCTCTTACGGCCCATCGGATCGAGCAAATGGTTCCTTAATATGCCCCTTCTAGTCCTAGATATGTCCTAAATAGTCTTTGGTGTGTCCAAAAGAGCCATTTTTATTCCCTGATCGGTCTCTCATACGCTTTTCTGGTGGGCTCTGGCTACTTTTCTATGCCTCCTCGGTATCCAGTCTCGCTTGCTTCTCTACTGCTTGAGGTGTAATATCGGCTAGGCCTTAGCATTTCACCTTCAGTCCGCCTTAGTACGGTGCAGTTATTCTGATGCAACGCAGTATGGCAAATCAGTCTTGTTTAGCTATGCTAGAGTAGCTCGAGCTAACGGAACAGTTATGCAAATAACTCGATCTCAGACATTCATCGAGTCGAGTGGACATTGCAAGGAGAACTGCACAACACTGTGAGCCCGCTCGACCAAAAGCTATTTCTGTCGTTTAGGTTCCCGACAGCAAATTAGAACATCCAATCTCGTGCAGCTGTGCCAAACTTTTCGGAAGCATTTGAGATCTACTTAACTTGACTTTCCCGCGTTCATTCGGAAGTGGCCTCGTGGTCTCGATCCATTACCTCGCTAACTCTTCGGGATGAAGCAGCGAGTGCTTCCATTGGTATCTTGCCGAGACTTGCAATATTGCTCGGGGAAACGCTTACGATGCTTGTTGATAAATTTGACTTTACATCAAAGTATAGCTCGCTGCGCTGCTGCTAGCCAATCAAACACTGGGTTAAAAATAGGATTCTTGCGATCATCGCCGACAAGTCTACAAAGTCGGTCGGGATTGAATTGTCCTCGGTGGAATTACGATCTTTGTGTGGCAGTGTGTGCACTGTGCGGGGCTCTGGATAGGCTGGTGGGCGTTCTAATATGAGCAAATTCATCTGTCTCATCTCCTGTTTTGCTGACGAGCGTACTCATCTGACCAGGGCTATTTCGCCTGTGCAAGCGCTACTGTATACTTGGTTTATTTTTGGTTAGATGAAGTAATATTTTGGTCACACGTCGACATTCCTCCTAGTATCAGCATGCCGTGTAGACGAATTGTCTCTTCCGTCGACGGCCAGAGTTACCCCGAGGTAGCACGCAGATTTTCATATAAAAGCGACGTTGTGACTGAGTCAAGCTACCAAGCTTCGTCCCTCTTCACTCGTCCTTTCGGCCATGAAGCAGTTTTCTTGTGTAGTTTCCGCGCTGGCTGTAGCCGGATACGTGAGCGCTCAGCAGGGGGCTTGGGCTCAGTGTGGTGGTCAGGGTTGGACTGGTACGTAGAATTCACAGGTTGCTCGATTAGTCAACTAAAACAACTTACTTGGCTACAGGCGGAACCACTTGCGTTTCAGGGTACACTTGCACATACTCAAACCCCTATTATTCTCAATGGTGATATGAATTGCGTTTGGAGCACATCAATCGTTGTTTACGCTTTGCTTTCAGCCTTCCTGGGACGGCTGCTCCAACCACCACCACTACTCGTGGTCCCTCTGGTACTTCTACCACAACAAGCACCGCACCGACTGCGACCAACAGTTTGTGTCCTGGCGCACTCACCAAGTTCAAGTATTTCGGTGCTAGCCAATCCTGCGCTGAGTTTGGCGAGACCAAAATTCCAGGCGTTCTTGGCACTGATTACACATGGCCTGCCCAGAGCTCGATTGACGTACGTTTCTTCTACCCTCGCGTTTAGACTCCAGGTCTGATCTACATATGCTATGGTAGCAATTGATGGCCCAAGGCATGAATACTTTCCGTATTCCCTTCCTCGTAGAGCGCCTTGTTCCTCCTGCCAACGGTCTCGGAGGCGCATTCGATCAGACCTACCTATCGGGTCTCAAGTCCATAGTCACCTACATCACCAATAAAGGGGGTTATGCTGCTATTGATCCTCACAAGTGAGTATCACTAGACTCTATCTATGCAAGCCAGGCTGTTTACTTGCAAACATCAGTTATATGCGCTATAATGGCAACATTATCACGTCCACAAGCGACTTTGCGAAGTTCTGGACAAACCTATCAAACCAATTCAAGTCAAACTCCAAGGTCATTTTCGATATCATGAACGAGCCTAATGTCAGTGTTCTTCTTCTGCTTAAGTACAGTGTGTTAACTCGGGGTGGACTTTCAGGGCATTGCTGCATCAGATGTCTACAACTTAAATCAAGCCGCTGTCAATGCTATTCGCGCCGCGGGTGCCACTAGCCAGCTTATCTTGGTCGAAGGAACTTCGTGGACTGGTGCATGGAGTATGTTCCGTTGATGCCATTGCAAGTTTACTAGCTGACTTGTTTGCTTTCCAGCCTGGGTCTCAGCTGGCAACGGAGATGCTTTCAAGGCCCTCAAGGACCCCAGCAACAACATTGCCATTGAGATGCACCAGTATCTTGACTCTGATGGCTCTGGTACTAGCGGCACCTGCGTTTCGTCTACCATCGCCGCAGAGCGTCTCGCTGCTGCGACATCTTGGCTCAAAGCCAACAACTTCAAGGGCTTCCTCGGTGAAATCGGCGGAGGCTCGAACGACGTCTGCATTGCAGCCATCAAAGGCGGTTTGTGCGCGATGCAACAGTCTGGTGTCTGGCTCGGTGTTACCTGGTGGGCTGCCGGCCCATGGTGGGGCACGTAAGTTTAATGGGCTATTGCTTGAAACCGTATACTGAATGTATCGAAAATCACAGCTACTTCACATCTATAGAGCCTCCAAGCGGCGCCGCGATTGCCCGCATCCTCCCCGAGGCGTTGAAGCCGTTCATGTAATCAGCTCCAATGTAGATCCAGAGTCGAGTGGTTTTCTATCAAGGCGGAAGAATTTGCTCGTGATCATTGGTAGTGGACTCGTTTAAATGTTTTACATTGGAACTAGTTTATGTAGTCATGCAATCACGTTTACTGTCATACATAGGGCCATGGGTTTAGAAGAACGCGGCACTGGGTTTTTTGCATGGATTGTTGAGGGTAATCTAGTTTTGGGACGTCAAGCCAGGTTGGTGGATGCTGCAATTGAGTCTACGCACGCATACAGTCATTTCTTTTCGCGAGTCTGAGGCACAGGCTCTTTGCTTCTCACCGGGTTAACTCTGAACTGCAAGATTACTGAATAGTTAATTCACTGAAGGAGAGAGGATACGCAACATTTGTTGACCGACGCCTGCTATGGTATAGTACATGAGGATTGGTATTTAGCTACGATGCTTCCGTAAACGATGCTAGGTACTATTGTGAACAGGTCGTTCATGCAGGAAAACCAAATGGCCGCCAGCCGATAAGTACTGCAATTACTTGCGGCGGTGTGTTGGTATTGTTTGGGATTATTTGATCTATTTTTATCGGGCAGCGGGCGCTTCCTTGCAGGTTCGGTCCCGGCCATGCCGGCCATGTTGCCGCTTACATTTCTTATCAAGAAGAGGCTCCATGTGGTCGCTCGGGTATATGTTACTAGGGATGAGTGTGCCGCCAACTTCACAGCAACTGCTTTTATCCTACATCACCGATGGTAGCACTCGGTGGGAACGTCAACCCAATCATCATACAACCTGCCCAGTCTTGGCGACTAGAAACTAAGTTTGGGTTACTGCTATGTGAAAATGATTATTCGCTCGGACCACGTGCGGATTGTAGAGCTTGGGACTTGACTCTTGGGTTTGAGCACACGTGCGTCAGTTTGTCGCATCTTGTAAAACGTTAGAGCTAATGTTGGCGCTTCGGATATAGAATTTTAACCGTCGTTCCAAACGTCGTTTTTATTCTAATAGCTCTATTGCGGATATGGCATCTTTTTGGAGAGTCACCAAAGCTAACACGACCCTCGTATGTGCAGTGTGTTCTCAAAGCATTCTCATCGCTGGTCCTGGTACTGTTAACTGCAGGCCTTGCGGTCATTTCGCAGCAACACCATACTGTACTTGAGCTACCGGGAAATATTCTGTACCTCTCGATAACCCCTCTCGTGTCATCGGTAAGCTCATACGTTCATGAGATAACTATCCGAGGAGTGCTGACTTTGCAGCGGTTTAGCTTCTTGTTGCTGTGTTGGTCGGACTAGAGCACTTTCGATCTCTTACGCCGAGTACCACGGTGTTGAGTTATGCTATTTTTAAAGCTGCGGTCAATATCTTGATTCTCAGAACCTATCGCGCACTTGGTCTACCAACGTTCTCGGAGGATCCACTCTATTTTCTAACTAAAGCGGCTACAGCTGGTTATTTTCTCGTTACGATAACAGAGTCCATCGAGAAGCGGAGGCTCCTTAAATCACCATATGATGTGCGTTCATTTAACTTTAATCACTGGCCAATGTTTTAACACTTCTTTAGAACTACCCAGCGGAATGCTCTACGTCTGTCCTCACACGTGCCCTGTACTTTTGGCTTCTTCCAATACTGCGGCGTGGCAGCAAGGTTCAACTTGGCTTGGAGGATCTGAAAGATATTCCACCAGACTACAAAGCCGTCGCTTCTCGCTCTCAGTTGGACGATGCTTTATCTAGACACGAGTATGTTATTCATACGTGCATTGGTAAATAGTCTCACGAACGGAGCGTTTAGGAATCTGTTTCGAGCAGCACTTGCTTCGTACGGTAGTGCATTCTTTGCTCCCGTCCTCCCTCGACTGGTCTTGGCTCTAGCTACATTTTCTCAGCCGTTTCTTATCGAAGGGATCTTGAAGTACGTTCAGCGTGACGACCCAAGCCTAGAGCAAGGGTGGGCTTTGGTAGCAGGATTTTTCTTGGCATACGCGATTATGGTGTTCGCTACTGCTGTGTATTGGGAAAAGGTCAGTCAACCGATATAGCGGAAGGATAAAGTTTAATGCCATTTCCGCATAGACCTTTGGTGGCATCGTTGCGTTCCGAGGCGCACTCGTTGGGAGTATCTTGCACAAATCGCTTCGATTGGCCGCTCACGAAGGAAGAACTATAGGCGGTAGCACGGCGAGCACATATATGTGAGTATCTCAGTGCTTGATGCAGATCTGATATTAAGGTCTTGAAATAGTTCTGTGGATATAGGCCGAATTACGGGGGCTTTGAACTTTTTTCACGAAATATGGGCATCCATCGTCTCTATTGGGCTGGGTTTCGCCATCCTCTACACGAAGGCACGCCATCACTTTATGCACATTCTGGCCAACTAACGATGGTATGTTAGACTCAATGGGCGGCGTTCCTCCCTTTACTTGTGATTGCTGTTACGATGGGAATTACTTCGTACTGCGGAAACATCAGCCGGGGGAGACAAGCTGTGTGGCTTGCGGCAACGGACAAGCGGATGAAACTGATTGTGAGTTGTTTCTTGTACTCGTTCAGCTTGTTCTTACCATCACAATATTCTAGGGATCCATGTTGTCAAACTTAATACCTATCAAAATGTCCGCCTACGAGATTCCGTTCATTAACAAAGTCAAAGAAGTACGAGATGAAGAACTGCATGGCGCAACAAGGTTTTTGTAAGCACCTGTTCTCCTTAATCTGTATCATACTGCTTAACCCCTGTTCCAAGCACTATGACTGTAATCAATGTCGCGCTCTCCAATGCTGCAGCGCCGTTTTGCTCTGTAGCAGTTCTAGCTGCATATGCGCTAATGGTTCAACATAACCCTTCAATCGGAAAGTTTGATGCAGCAGCTATATTCACAATTTCAGCGACAGTACAACTTCTCGGGGCCCCACTTGGTGAGTCCGTTTTGTCTACAAGTTGGATCGATGTACTCACACTAACCTATTTCTCTCCATTCAAATAGCAACTGGTACTGCGTTTGTGTCTACTACTTTTTGCACTTGGCGCTGACCTCTTTCACCCTTCAGTTGGACAAGTTCTTCCATCCTTATTCACGGGGTGGGCTTCCTTTAAGCGTATTGAAACCTTTCTTAATTTGGCTGAAAAGCCCAACATTGCGGTCGAAGATGCCCTAATTCATCATCCGGATCTATGTAATTACGACTTCAAGGTTTCTCAGGCTAGTTTTGCTTGGGAGCAAAACGGTATTCCTGTTTTGAAGGACATCAACTTCGCCTTAGAAACCGGGAGGCTATACATGTGTGTAGGGCCTGTTGCATCTGTAGGTTCTTCGCGCTTTATTTCTAAGCCGTGAACTTGACCAATCCATCAGGGTAAAACGTCGCTTGTGGCCTCCATGCTAGGCGAAACTACACTTCTGAACGGCTCACTCGTCACATCGCCTAAACGACCCAACGTGGGATATGCGGCGCAGGATGCGTTTATTTTCTCGGGTACGATTCGCGAGAACATTACCTTAGGAGACGCGGTCGATCTGGAGAGGTACCAGGCTGTGATTACGGCGTGCGGACTGAGCCCAGACTTTGCTCGTTTTCCTGCGGGAGATATGACACGCCTTGCGGACAAAGGTGCGAGTCTCAGTGGAGGGCAGAAGCAGCGTGTGGTATGTATACTCATGGCAAGTTGATAATGTGTTGACGCTGACATGATAGGCAGGCATTGGCGAGGGCGATATACTCTAATACACCCGTGTTGTTTTTGGACGATCCTCTGAGGTTAACAATATGCTGCTCTAGCGAATAGCCGATGAACTGACCTGACTTTCTAGTGCTCTAGATGCAGCGACTGAAGAACATGGTAGGCTCTGACCACTGGGATACTAGGCAGGTTGATGCATATATTTATACTAGTGGCTCGTTCGCTCTTCGACAAGTCAGAACTTTTGAAGGGGAGAACTGTGTTCATCACTACTCATAGCGGTTTGCTTCTATTTATCTCTCCATCATCGGCTGGCTGATATTTGTACTAGTCCACCATTTGTCGTCCGCTGACACCGTCGTTGTCATGGACCAAGGCTCTATCGCTTTCCAGGGCACCTATACCGCACTACAAAATGAGCCCAGCTTGCTTCACCTTGTTCAAGAATCTTCACGTTCCGAAGCCCCAGCCGAAAAATCCGATCTCGATTCCGCTAAAGACGATAATTTAACCAAGCAGCAGGCCGAGCAAGAACTCGATGATGAAGCCACGCGGTCATACAACCAGAAAGGATGGCACCCTTACATATTCTGGACACAGATGGCCGGAGTACATCGTGTAGTGATAGCGTTATCAACGGCAGTTTCGTGGATGTCGCTGTCAGTAGCGATGAACGTACGTAATGACATTCAGCTAGTCAAACCACTGACTTATTTTCATCCTTAGTTATACCTAAAAGCCTGGTCAGAACATCCTGGATATGTGATATTTTGGATCTTGGGATACTGTGCGCTATCCGTGCTATATCTGGTGGTTGGGATCGCGTCTTTTTGGCTTTGGCACAAGCACGCCAATATCGCTGCTTCAACCAGGATTCATGAGGAGCAAGTCAAGGTTAGTAACGAGAGAAATCTAGCTCCAAAAATTCACCAGCTTGCAGGCTGTTGTGCACGCGACACCGAGCTATCTTCAAGCTACTCCTGTAGGCCGCTTAGTTAATCGATTCAGTCAGGTATGTAAGCGTGCATAGTACTCACAATGTGATTAATTGTGCTTCTATAGGATATTTCGGTAAGCTATAGGTAGTCGATGCGGTTTGATGCTCATGCTCGAGGTTCCAGGTAATTATCATGGCCCTGCCATGGTCTTTCATAGGAATGTTCTTGACAGTTATATCACTTCGTAAGCTTTATCTTGTATTTCGCGTGGATATATGCTAATTGACTTGATCATTAGTTTCTCATTCGGTAGGCCCAAGTACCTAATGCAATAAACGTAATACTAATCGAATTTATATATTAGACATTCGTGCTGGTAGCGGTACGGATATTGGCAACCCCTATCATCAACGAGCTAACATTTTTGTAGACACCTTGGTTGATGGCTCTTTTGCCGTTCTTGGCGGCGATTTATTGGTTCTTGATCAAGTTCTATCTTGTCTGTGCCTATTGAGCCTACCATTGAGATACGCCACTCATGCTGTTTTCAGGCGACTTCAACCCAACTACAACAGCTAGAATCAGCTAGCATAAGTCCACTGTTATCTTCATTTGGAACCATCATATCCGGGCTTGAAACCATTCGGTAAGGCACCTGAAAGTACTTCGAACTAATCAGTGACATTAGGAGATGTAGGTCTTTTGGAGCCCAACGTCTGTTTAGCAGTCGTGGTGACGGATATCTTGATTCGAGTCAAGGGCCACTCTACTTCCGATATGCTGGAATACGGCTCCTGTGAGTTGCAGTCCTACGCAGCCCATAGTTTGACTGATTAATATCTCACTAGGCGTACCGTACTTGCGGTTATCACTATGGTCATTTCCGTTGGCGTGGCCGGTCTAGCCATAGGTCTACGCACGTCCACTTCGGCAGGATTGTACGTCTCCTCCAACCACATTAGTAGGAGTACGCCTGATCCTTAGTTTTGTAGACTAGGTATCGCACTGAGCAGTATGACAAAGATAGCCTCAATGTCGTCCCAACTATTATTGGTAAATCAGGACTATTTTTTAAGTAATTTAATCCAACGGATGTATAGAATTGGAGCGAGGTTGAAAACGGCGCCGTGGCCGTAGAGCGCTCGTACGAAATCGTTACTCTGGAAGCCGAGCCCGATCCTGGGAAAACGAACGATTTACATCTTAGAGACATTTGGCCGCCCCATGGTGAAATAACATTCGAAGATTATACCATGAGCTATTCGTAAGCTTTCAGCCTTCACAGTCGCGTTAGGGTGCTGATTTTGGCTCCAGTAAGGAGCTTCCACCTGCGTTACAGAACCTGACGTTTAAGATCCCGGGAGGTTATCGAGTGGGGATATGCGGTCGCACAGGCTCCGGAAAAAGTAGCACGGTGAATGCGTTGTTCCGAACAGTTGAATCAGAATTAGTGAAAGGAAAGCTCTTGGTGGATGGTGTCAGCATACAGGATCTTCCTTTGAAAGACCTAAGATCATCCCTAAGGTATGTATTTTTTTTGTTGACATCCCATATTGCACTAACCCTAGCAACTTAAGCATCGTCCCTCAAGATCCATTTTTGTGGCATTCGACCATTCGGGTATGTAGATCAAGCCGCCCTCCTCCGTGTTCGAAGTTCACTAACATCTCAAATAGGAAAACCTCGATATTGAAGGGGTCAGTACTAGGCCAAGTGTACTGTGCAACGGCTGACGGCTTTGGTAGCTCAACGGCGACGTAGAGATCTGGCAAGCGCTTGACCGGGTCGGAATGAAAGATGCCGTTGCAGCACTTGAAAAGCGATTGGATACCGTTTTGCAAGACAGTGTGGCCTTTTCTCGAGGACAGGTAAATCTAATACGATTTTGCAATTGATCCAATGCACTTACGCGCCAATTATAGCGTCAACTACTCTGCATGGCGCGCGTTTTGCTACGAAAGCGCAAGATTGTAATCCTGGATGAAGCAACTTCGAGGTTCGCACGACTTATTTTAGTCGTCGTTCGGTTATGCTCATAAGCCTTCTCATCTAGTATGGACCCAGAAACAGACCGAAAAGTTAGGCAAATCATATTCGAGGAGCTACGAGGTTGCACCGTGCTTTCGGTAGCCCATCGTATTGGTAAGATAACAGCGCCAGCAAATTAATCCGAGCTAACTTGCTTTCGTTAGCTACTATTGTTAATTTCGACTTGATTCTTGTTCTCGACGACGGTAAGCTCGCAGAAATTGGCCCCCCACAAGTTCTCCTGGCCACTAGTACGAGCAAGTTTTCAAAGTTGGCCAACAGCCAAGGAATATATGCGTCGGAAACGCAATTAACGGGGCAGACTACTCATGAGCAGTTTTTGTAGAAGTAGTTATCTTACAACGTTACGAGAGCTCGTGGGAATAAATTAAACGATTCGCGTGTTACTTGAAGTGCCCAGTGTAGAGCTAGCACGCGATTGCGTAGCAACTGTTAACAACCCCTGTCTACCTAATCTTCTATTGTAGTAGTCGGCTCTTGATCTAATCAACAACGGCCGAGATGGGAGGGTAATTACGAAACTTATGGACAACTCGTGCGCCTATGGTAAGAATCTATAGCTATCCTAAACACTAGCTGCACAGTACCTGCTATAGTAGACAAATGTTCAGCGGGAGTTGTACCATATTGGTAATACACCCCAGAAGATCCAGTGAATAAGATAAGTGTTGGTGCTCAATCGAATCTAGCTCATTCACGCTCTATATGGGCGTATGCGTATGACCTCCCCGGCTGTGGCGTAGGAACATGAGATGGACTAATAAAGGGTACTGAAAAGGCCCTGTTCGGACTTTGTATCGTACTATTAGCGCGCGCCTAATTAGGAACTAGCGAGTCCTATCCCAACCTACTCAAATGCATATACTGTGCCTTGCTTATCGTCGCAAACAATCTTTTGGAACGTGTTATCGACGTATTTAACCGGTGGTCAAACCAGAGCTTTACTGGGGTCACCTTTTTGGTGAGCGGACGTCAGGTTAGTGGCTACGTGCCGATTGTGCTATCTAACGGATATGCATAAACTGCGAGTTTTTTTGTTCAATACTTACTGTACATAAAGTCCCAAGGAGCTAAAAAAGAACTGGGGTCATGACGAAGATCCTGCAAGCATTTCAAGGGTGGTACATCACACCGCCTTGATGGGTCTCGCCACGACTTTGTTCAGCCGGTATAGTAATCAATTGCTGCCACATTTCACCCTTCATAAAATTTCTCCCTCCGCAAGGTCACTCCGTCTATCGAAAACCATTGACACAATGTCAGCTCAAGGCGAGAAGAAAGGGGGCATAAGGATATTGGTTCTTGGTAAAATTACTGCTCGTTTCAGTTCACGATCATGAGCGCTCATAACTTGAATAGAGGGAGCTGGAGCGAAAGGGTTGTCACAGCTGACTACACTCGGAGAGGTTATGGAGCGGCTCCAGGGACAAGAAGGGCGAAGCAAGCCACCAGATCCGCACGAATGCTTCGAGTTTATTGTTGGGACTGACACGGCAGCGTAAGTGCCAGTATCTTGTTCTCCATAGAGCTATGACTGATGATCTTGCCCAGCCTGACAGCTGCACTAATAGGGAGGCTTCGCATGCCAATTAACCAAGCCATCGGGTGCTTCAGACGGCTAGGAGAGGGCGTGTTCTCCGACAAGTGGACAACTAGCAAGGCCAACAGAACCGAGAAGCTCAAGCAGACGCTCAAAGACATTGTGCGAGGGTCAACCGGAGATGAAGATGAGATGATTATGGGGGCAGAGTCCGACCCCAACTGTAAAATGTAAGAATAATATTGTCCATATTTGTGTCATAGGATGCGAATTAACCTGCGTTTGTAGCATGATTTTCGCAATGGCCAGGGACAACCTGAACGCTGGCTTACCTACTATCTTCTGCTCCTACCGAGCACCTGTTAACTACATGGGGAACTGTCTCATCCGGGAAGCCGTTTGCGCATCCATGGCACATCCTGATTATTTCGAGAGCATCGATGTTGGGGAGCCACCAATGCGAGGATCCTTTGTGACTGGCTTGCTGTTCTGTAGCAACCCAACAGCACACGCACTCGGCGAAATAAAAAGGCTCTACCCGGATTGACACGTCGCGTGCGTTATCACAATTGGTGCTGGACACCCCGAGACCATCCGCATCCCAGAACAAAGTCTCCTGCAGCGCGCGATTACCTCCAGAGTTCCCAAAAAATTCGCGATGAGCATCGTGATGGACGCTGAACGAGTAGCGCATGATATGGCAGTGCGATTTGGAGGTACAAGGGACGTGTATTTTCGGTTAAGCCCAGAGCAAGGGATGCAGACCATCAAATGGGACGACTGGGGCCGGTTGAGCGAAGTGGTTGCGAACGCGCTAATATATGTGGAGCGTCCTTGGGTCAAGGCGGATATGAACAAGATAGCGACAGCTATTAGAGAGAGGAAAGCGGCCATTCCAATTATGCATATTGGTGAGTTCGTTTCATATCATCTATATGACAACCGCTAGACCTATTGCATTCGCAGATGGGGAGATTCAGTTGCCAACGCCTGGGATCAAGCAGTGTCCTAGTCCCACTCCTGTGTTTACTGGGCGAAATAAACATGTGGAGCAAATCAAAAACTGTATATCTAACGGCGACAAACAGCGATGTGTATCCGTTGTCCACGGGCTTGGCGGTGCTGGCAAGACCCAGGTAGCCCTCGCGACAGTACAAAAGACGAGAGACATGTGGTCTGACATTATTTATGTTGACGCTACGACCCGGGATACCACAATCAGCGGCCTCGAAGACTTTGCGAAAGCCAAGAAAATAGGCGAAGAGCATACGGACACTATACGATGGCTGGGCAACTGTCGTGAGCAATGGCTAATGGTGTTCGATAACGCAGACGACCCAGCTCTGGATCTTCCTAGCTTCTTTCCTTCTGGTGACCACGGTAGTATCTTAGTGACTACTCGTATATCTCAGCTTGCTCTGCGCGCACAGGGCCAGAACCCAGCGTGTAATATACACCAAATGGATGGAGATGAAGCACTTGAGCTGTTACTGAAAACGGCTGGACGCGAGGGTGAACAACTTTTGGAGCTTGAACATGATGCAGCCATCCGCTTGCTTCAGGTATGTTTGTGAATCGTACTAGGAGCTAACAGTTACTGAATAATATGGATCATATGATAGGAGTTTGGCTATTTGGCGCTTGCCATCGTCCACGCAGGCGCATACATACGGTGCTCTTATTGCACTATGGACGAATATCGCAATATGTTCCTCAACCAGCGGCAAGCAACACTTGACGAGTATCAGGCCATGCTTGTGAAAGTTGATGATTACCATAAGAGTGTGTACACAACATGGCTCATGAGCTACGAGCTACTTAGTGGTCCAGCGCAGCAACTACTGTGGTTGATGGCATTTATGCATCAAGATAACATTACTCAGGATATATTCCAGCGCGCTGCGATTAACTCTCGGACCTATGAATTCCCAATCCATCCTTTCGACGCAGAGGCGAAAGTGCGCGAATACATCAAGGGCTTACTACAGAGATATCTCAGGCCAAATGGAACTTGGAACACTGGGATATTCCGTACTGTGATGGCCAAATTATTGGCCTACTCGTTAATCAGCTACGACCGAGCGAACACCGCATACACACTACATGTACTAGTGCACAACTGGGCTGCAACCGTTATACCTCATCCGCGGGAAGACGCAATCCAACATACCACGTTTTTGCTCGCTGTTTTGGTAAACGAGACGGAAAACGAAGAAGAATTCGCCTACGAAAGGACACTGGAGGCACACGTTAACACAGTCTTGCATCGCCAGAGCAAAGCAAACGCAAACAATGCACTGGCCTTTGCTCAGATATATGGCCACATGGGAAAGTGGGGTCAAAAAGAGGTGATGGACCTAGTAGGGCTGAATGCTCAGAGGCAGATGCTTGGTGATTGGCATCTTGACACACTGGCGAGCCTGAGTAAACTTGCGGCCACATACCATCACATGCGACAATTCAAGCAAGCAGAAGAGCTGCAAATACAAGTACTCAATTCCCATAAACAAATGCTTGGCGACCAAGACTTGAAGACTCTAACTAGCTTGCATGACCTTGCATACACCTATATATTTCTACATCAATACCGTGACGCAGAACCACTACTGCTGCTAGCTCTAGAAGGACGCAAGCACAGACTAGGCGACAACCACCCTGACACATTGAGCAGCATGAACAACCTTGCGCTCATTTACCGAGACATAGGCCGGTACCGAGAAGCAGAAGCGCTGCTCCTACAAGTGTTGGAGGCCTATAAACAAATTTTTGGCAA
>WSLO01000477.1:0-15891 GCA_019677385.1 Ceratobasidium sp. 392
GCCACATGTATATAAAAAACCAAGGCAAGCCTGAGACCCCTCAGCTTGCTTTATCTCGTCTACCACAAGGACCAACGCACGACTGTAATAGATACACAATATAATAGATAATAAAGCATTTAAACGAACGTAGCCACTACTTAAGGAACCCTGAGAGGGAGGAGAGACAGTCTCGAAAGGGGTCTCAACATTATGAAGCAAGCTTCACACTTAACTAGTGGCGTAACAGATACTTTGCACAGGTATCAAGGGCTGAGTACAAAGGAGAACCAGCTAATCTCTGTAATCCATAAGAGAACAACCAGAAACTATGTCACAGCAGCCGCCCACGTCACGACCAACGACTAGAGCGATGAGTAGGGCATCCAGTCGAGCCTCAACCCAACAAGAACCACAACCGCCTCCACCAGAAGGTCAATCAGATCCCGCTATCCTGGCAATGCCAGGAGGAATGCCACCAATAGACCCCCCCCATATCCGCAACCCGGTCCCCATAAGGGAAATTAGCTTCGAAAACATCACCCACTCTAGTCTCGGCGACACTACCTGCTCCTCTGGAGCAACCGCCCGACCCGCACTCAGTCGACTACTGCCGTTAGGACAGGAGGGGTCTCTAGATGAAATTGAAGACATGACAAGAGTCCTACATGAGCAAGGAGGCCGATTACAACTTCCCCAATGGCCAAACCCACCGGCCCCAACTGGGAGCGCACCAGTGCAGGGTACCATTGCCCCTCACTCCCCGTCGGGACAAAATCCTGTTCAAGCAATTGCATTTGCATTACAAAGGGGATTGAACGCTATGAAAAAAGACACCATGGACGAAATCCAGAAGACCAATCTAAACGTGGGACACTGTTTGGACCTGGTCAAGACACAAGACCAGAAGTTTGAAGAGATAATGAAAGTCGCAGAGGGGGCACGGCACAATAGTTACCTCAACTACGAAAGACTTGGCGAAATAAACGACCACTTAAATAATATGGGGAAAGGCTTTGAGGACACAGCCAAAAGCCTCTCTCACTTACAAGGCATGGCAGAAAGCATGACCAAATCAGCAGAAAATGTGGCACAGATAGGCAGAGTCCTAAAAGAACAAAAGGGCAGCCTAAGCCGCATTGAGAAGACCGTCGGGGCACTAGATTCCAAGATCAGTAGGATTGAAGTAGAGTTAGATCAAAAGATCAGTAGGATGGAGACGGAATTTGGTAAGCAAAAAGAAGAAGAAGAGGCTGACAACGAGAGAGTAGTTACTTTAGGATCAGATCGATCAAATTCCCTGATAGGTGAACCCTTTGGGAGACGAACGTTTGCGAGGGAATCTACTGTACGACCAGAAAAGTCAAAGCGACCGGAACCTAGGAAGGAACCTGAACCCCCATCCTTTATGAACCAAACAACAATGGCCGGAGTAGGAATCCCTAAGGTGGCCCGGGCGAAGAAGCCTGAACCCTTCAGCGGTAAAAGAGGCAGAGAAGCAGAAGGCTTCCTTACTAGGATGAACATCTACTTTGGAGACTATGAAGAAGGGACCTTCAACGACAACCAAAGAATCACTTCCACTCTTATGAACATGGCCGACGGAGATGCGGCAAAGTGGGCCCAACCACTACTTCAAAAAATCGCAGCTAGGGAGACCCATGAGTTCTTTAGGTCCTGGGAAAGTTTCCAAGCCGCTTTCCTGCGTAATTTCGCAGATCCAGTGAAGAAAGAGAAAGCAATCAGGGCGCTTGAAAATCTGATGCAGACAAGGAGCGCCCAGGAATACGCAACCCAGTTCTGTATCCTAGTACAAGAAGTAGACTGGAATCAAAACGCCCTTATTGACAGGTTCAAGGCGGGACTGAAGCCCAGCGTACAACAGGAACTGATGAGACTATCAATGATAGCAGGTCAGGAAAACATAAACACCCTGGAAGCCTGGATTGCCTTAGCGGCCCAAGCCAATGATTTAATTTTTGCAAACCAAAAATTAAATCCAAAGGGACCATTGGGTGGATACCAGGCACCCACAGGGCGAAATAAATCATACCAGGGATCCAAGCAAACAGCAAGTCAGACAGGAACAAGTAACCGCCAAACCAATACAGTAAAGATTCCCGATCAGGAAAAGGAGCGTTGGAGGAGAGAGAAATTGTGCATTAATTGCGGCAAGTCTGGACATGTCATGAAGGACTGTCGTGGGAAATGGACATACGAAGGCAAACCTAAAGTACAAGGGAAAGCCGGAGTGATAGAAGAAGAGGACGAGGACAAATCCGAGTCGGAAAACTAGAAGGGCCGCCTGTACCCATGTCAGACGACCCCGAGATCACCCAACCATTGCATGTATATTACCTGAAGAAATCGAACGGACAGTCCATAATATACACATCGATTGAGGGAATCATGGAACCAGTAAAAACATTGATCGACTCGGGGTCCTCCCAGAACTTCATCAACAGGGACTTTGTTAAAAAGAACGAAATACAGACATCGCCACTTAGGAGCCAGCGCTCAGTAGTGGGAATAAACGGAGAAGAGATTGAAGATAAGATCTCAGAGAAAACGGAACTAAACATAGACGTAGAAGGAAAGAAGCTAACATGCATCTTCTACGTAATGCCCTTAGGTGACACAGAAGTCATATTGGGAAAAGATTGGCTAGAAGAAGCTGAACCAGTTATTAGATGGAAGGATCTGTCAATAACCTACGAAGACGACATTGTGGGGAAAGCAGCAGAACTAGAGGCCGAGATCCCTGAGGAATTTCAGGACTTCAAAGACCTCTTCCAGGAGGAAGGGTTTAGCGAATTGCCCGAACACCGAATTTACGACTGCGCAATAGACTTCGCAGAGGGAGTGGAAGTACCAAAACCAGCAAAGACATACCCAATGTCACCAGCGGAATCTTTAGCACTAAAAGAGTACCTAGACAAAGAACTAAAAGACGGCAAAATACGGCCAAGCAAATCCATTACGGCAGCACCATGCTTCTACGTAAATAAAGCAGACGGAGGATTGAGGCTGGTTGTAGACTACTGGAAAATCAACGCCATAACCAAGACGGACCAGTTCCCCATGCCCATACAAGCTGATCTAGTAGAAAAACTGAAAGACGCCAAGATCTTTACTAAATTAGATATCCGATGGGGTTTCAATAATATCCGGATCAGGTAAGGCGATGAATGGAAGACAGCGTTTGGAACCAAGGAAGGTATCTTCAAATACTTAGTCATGCCCTTTGGAATAAGGAACGGCCCTGCCATGTTCCAAAGATTTGTCAACGAGATCTTCCACGACCTCATCGATATGTACCTCGTGGTATACATGGATGACATATTAATATACTCTGAAAACAGGGAGGACCACACAAGACACGTAAGGGAAGTTCTAAACCGTCTGCAAAAACACCACCTATTCCTGAAGCCGCATAAGTGTAAATTCTACACAACGAAGACAAGCTTCATAGGAATCGTAATTGCCCCTGAAGGGATCTCTATGGAACTAGACAAGGTGAAGGCCGTTCTAGAATGGAAGGCACCTACAACGGTAAAACAAGTGCAGGCCTTCCTAGGGTTTGTAAACTTCTACAGGAGGTTTATAAAGAATATGCGTACCTTGGCTAAGCCGCTCACAGAACTCACAAAGAAGGATGTAAAGTTCACTTGGGATGACACTAAGGAGGAAGCCTTCCAAGCAACCAAGGAAGCAATAGGAAAGGAGCCAGTGTTGATTCACCCCAATCCAAAGAAGCCTTACTGCCTGGAAACCGATGCGTCAGGGGTAGCCATAGGGGCAGTACTCAACCAAAAAGGAAGAGATGGAAGGTTACACCCAATAGCCTTCCTATCAGAAAGTTTCACACAACCACAATGAAACTACGATACGCATGATAAGGAATTATTAGCAATAATAAGGTCCTTTGAGCATTGGAGACTTTTCCTGGATGGGACAGAGATCCCAGTGATAGTTTATACGGACCACAGAAACCTACAGCACTGGTCAAACTCTGCGGTCTGGAACAGAAGACACGCCAGATGGCACACGATCCTAGCTTCCTTCAACTTTGTGATCGTCCACCGGCCAGGGAAGATGTCCAGCAAGCCGGTGTAGTAGGGGGTCTAGCGCCGGGTACATAGGCCTGGTCACGTGTTCTATATACACATCCTTTCCCACCTCCACGTAGGCGTGTCCGCCGTGGTGACGAGGTGGTTTTTAGGACACACGCACGCGTTTTTTCGCGACACCTTGTGGAGGCAGGGACCTTTTCTTTGCATAGAGCACGTTTCTGAACCACTGCGCGCAATATTACGCGCCTCTACTTGTTTTCCAAACTCTCGCTAACACCAACACGGCGTACCAGGACGGCCAGGGCAGGTGGCGGAACACTGCCGGTCGATACATATCGCCAGACGACGCGGCGAGACTACAGCAACAACAACCAACACCAGATCCCTCGGTCTCCCCTGCACCCGAACTTCGAACCTATACACCCGCCTCTGGCACTAGCTCTCCTCCATCTCTTTCAGCCCTCGTTGTCTCATTAGACACTAGCCCTGCTCTATCGAGCATTGCATTCCCGCCTAGTCCAGCTTTCAACCCCGGACCGGAACCCGACCCACAAGCAGGGTACACAAGTCCGTACACCCCGCGAAGACCTCGGACCCGCCACTCTTCGCTCCCTTCCGCACCCCACCCACCTCGGTTCGCACCAGGCTCGAGCGACGAGGACGAGGACGAACCCAGCGTCCAGCAACCCTCCCCTACAGTTGTAGTCCGCAACAGAGCACCGCTCCGCGCACCCGACTTCGGCCCAGCCCCAGCGCCGGCCCAACCCACCATTGCTCCTACGGGGACCCAAGCACCCCCACCTTTAGGCTCTGCCGCCACGAGTGCTATGGTTGGCTCTTCTACCGCTTTGCAAGACGCTATCGCCGCGGTTCGCGAGCTGAAGCGCTTCAACGGGAGGGGCCAGCCTATTTCCGAAGCTGAGTACCGGTTCTACTTTATACAAGCAACGCAAGGCTTGGCTGACGAGGACATCGCTAAGATCTGGGTCAACAACATCGAGTACCGGAGCCCGGCTCATGTTTGGCTCGATGCCTTGCGGAATGACCCAAACCGTAAAGACAAAGTCGAGAAATGGTCTACTTTGCAGCCCGAGATTGAGAAGCACTGGCCGTCGCCACCTCTCGATTTCGACGCTCAGCGGGACGCGTACCGCCGAGACTGGGACGAGCACCGACTCGATCTGCAGAAGATCAAGGAGGAGATCGAAAGCGGCAAGGCAGGCACCCGCCCTCTCCAAGCCTGGGCCGAGGAACACAAGGCGAGGGCGCGGAACGTCAATAGCACAGACGAGGACCGAGTCTCGAAAACCATTCGCGTCGACCTTTACGACGGATGGTTGGTCAATCTGTTACCGAAGCGAGACGGGTACCACGACAAGTTCGACGAGCTCATGAAGGATATCGGCTCTATCAGCCTTCGAGCACTGATGGCCGGATGGGAGCAAGAGTCGGTTATCAGCTCCATGCGCTCAATGTCCGTCACAGCCGAGTCGAGTTCCTATTCGACCCCTGGCTACTCAAGGCCGTCCTGGAGAGCCCCGAATACGTCTTGGCAGCCCCTAGCCCCGCCGCAGACACCGACTCGATCTTCCACCCCACGCAGAACGAACACTCCGGCCCGAGGGGTAAGCTTCTCCCCCCTCGTGCAAGTATCTCAACCGGACGCGCCTCCACCACCCACGCGACCACTCCCGCAAGCTCCAGCTGTCCGTGACGAGCCTCCGCACATGCCGCTGCCGCCTGCACCACCGGCCACGCCGCAGACACCCGCCGGGCCGGTGGAGTCGGTCGCATCCCGCGTCACCCGTGCCGGCCAACCCCCCGCCGGAGCCACCTTGATCCCAGACACGCCGGAAAGCCGCACGCAGTGGAGGCAAAAGCAACAAGACTGGCTTAGTACGCATGGGCAGGTCTGGCCCGAGCTCGACAAGCCCTATCCGCTCACGCCCGGCACGTACGAACCGACGGCCAACCTCTGCACGCGGTGCGGCAAGGGGAACCACTACTACCTCTACTGCCAAGCCCCCATCGAGGAGTCGTTGGGCGATCTCGAACGCGACTATCGTAAGAAGGTCCGCAACGCACTACGCTACGAGCGGCGAGCCGGCTCTCAGCCAACCACCCCAACACCGGGACAGAGGTACCGCGAAACGAACCAGGTCGATCTGTCGGAGCCGGAGTCCGAAGCAGAGAGCATGGGCTACTTGTCGGGAAACGAATAGGGTCGGCGTGCGCGGATGGCGGCCATGTCGACCCAAACTCAGTCGAGCCTGCGGAGTTAGAGATGCGGGTCGGCTCGGGTATGGACACGAACTTGGAGGACAGGACAGTGCATTTCTTTTCTACGTCTAGTACATGTACCACTTCTGAATCTATGGTTTCTACACATTATCTCGAGCAGACAGTCGTTGAACTGGGGAGTTTGGAGCGTGAAGAGGGCGAAGAGCGCGAGTGGCCGTTCAAGGTCGAGCTGAAGTTGGCCAAGGACGCAGGAGAGGCGCATGAAGTCGTGTGGGGTACGGTAGACGGGGGAGCGATGCTGTGCGTGATTGACTCGACCGTTTGGGCACAGGTTGAGCACTTGATTGGCAGGTTACGGGAATCGCATATCGTTTGTCGAATGGCGAACGGCTCGTGCGTGCCGAGCTTGGGAACCGGCGCAGGAGTGATCGGATTCGGAGATCACGTGTGGCCGATCCGGTTCGAAGTCATCGATTCTAGAGGCGCGTTTGAGCTCCTTCTGGGAAAAGATTGGCTACACAAGGCGGGTGCTTTGCAAGTGTTCAAAACAGACTCACTAGCACTTCCCTCACAGACCGGCACGATCGTGGTCGGAAATCAAAATCCGAAGAAGCCTAGACCGGCACGAAAGCCAGTGGGACCGAGGACAAGGAAACCGAGTCAAGAGGAAGTCGAGCGGCCCCGCGAACCAACGATTGAACCGAGAAACCAATCAAGCACTGGTACGGAGCAGAAATCAGTCGACGAGGGGCACGCGAAGTTGGGAGAGCCCGGTGAGCCCGTTCCACGCCGTAGTGCGCGTCTGAGGAAGCTGGCTGAGAGCAGCGGAGAGGCGAACCCCCTGTGGGCCGAGCCAGGAGCGCTGGAAGCGGTAGAAGGTTTATTGTTGGATGAAGAGGACGAGAGCGCTGAGTCAGGCTCATCAAACGATCTGTGGCAGAGAGCGAGGGAGGAGAGCGAGGAAGAGGTCATGCGGGGAGTAATGCTGATAGAACCAGTGTCACAGGTTTCTAGTCACGGACTGTCGGAGGTTCTGCGTCGAGCAGATCGGAATCGAGCTCGCGAGAGTGGGCCAGTGGACCTTGCCGAAATCACCATTGAACCAAAGCCGAAACCGATACCAAACAAACCGCCAGTACCTGAATCGCCACGCACGAGCGATCCGTTTGGCGAAGCACGAGTAGCCGAAATACTGAAGAGAGTCCAGATTGGCGAGGAGTTGACGAGTGCCCAGAGGGCCGAGGTTGAGGGACTGCTTCGTGAGTACGCAGACGTTTTCGCACTCAACCTTTCCGAGGTACTGCCGGTCGACTTTACAGAGATGAAACTCGATATTCCGGTTGATGCCACATTCCCTAAACGAACCGGCCAGCGCAAGCTCTCGGAACCACAACGCCAAGCTCTGTACGCGATGCTCGATGAACTCGAAGACGCGCACGTCATCGAGAAAGTCACGCAAGACCAGGTAGCGGCAGTGTCCCCGATTAACATGGTCCCGAAACATGGCGGAGCAGACCGCACTTTGCTCGACACCTTGCGACGGATGGCCAACTCAGAGTGCCGCAAGTACGGGTTGCCCGTCAAATACCCGGAAGCGGGATTCTACGAGTGGACAGACAAGAAACCCGAAGGAGCCCCGGCTAAGTGGCGGCTAGTACAGAATTTTGCTGCGGTTAACAAAGTCACACAGATCCGCCCCTTCCCAATGGGCGACTTGGCAGCAAAACAGCGAGCAGTAGCGGGTCACCGGTTCGTCAGCGTCATGGACTTGCAGGCGGGCTTCCACGCGATTCCTATAGCACCCGAGAGCGTCCCGTATACGGGCTTCTACGTTGAGGGACGGGGTCATTACGTCTACCAAAGGATGCCGTTTGGCCTGACCGGTGCGCCAACGACCTTTTGTGAGATGGTCGCTCACGCGTTTCACGAGCTCCTAGGCAAGATATTGGAAGTTTGGATGGACGATATGGCCACGGCGGCCGACGACTTTGGGACAGGGATGACGAACCTACGAGCCATATTCGAACGCTGTCGAGCACGCAAGATCTCCCTTTCAGCAGCAAAAACCGTGCTTTTCATGAGCGAGGCAACATTTGCGGGAGCCCGAGTGTCGGCAGACGGAATTCGCCCAGATCTGAGAAAGGTGAGAGCTATTCTTGAATGGCCAGAACCGATATCTGCTCTCGATATCATGGGCTTTCTAGGGGCCGTTGGTGCACACCGCACAAAGATCAGGAATTTCGCACGCATCGCTCAGCCGCTATCGGATCTCACACGCAACGTACGGACACCCCCAGCAGCAACCGGTAACGGCTTCGAGTACAAGAAGGCACTGCGCGAAGCCACGTTTGAACTCAACGAGGGGCAGAAGAAGGCTTTTGTTGAACTGAAAGTCGCGCTCACCACCGACCCAGTCTTACGAGCCCCAATCTACGACGGGAGGCCTTTCATTGTCTCGACGGATGGCTCGAAGTACGGATTCGGAGCAGTACTGTCTCAACGATGGGAGGAGACGGATTCGAAAGGGAACGTTCGACAGGTGATGTATCCAGTAGCTTTCGCCTCGAAAAGAACCTCACGCACGGAGGAGAGGTACATACCTTTCCTCCTTGAATTCGCAGCTCTTAAGTTCGCAATGGACGAGTTCGACTCGCTCATCTTCGGTCGCGAGATCGAGATCGAGACAGACTGCAAGGCCTTAGCGGAACTCCTCGGCAATGGCAAACCCAACTCGACCCACGAACGCTGGCGAGAATCGATTATCGCTCGAAACATCTCAGCTGTTAGACACCTCCCTGGCACCGAGAACCGACTTTGCGACGGCCTTTCCCGCATGTACAAAGGACGCCCAGACAACGACGAGGGCCCCGGGCGAATGTCCGATATTGACCCTGGCTGGGAGGCACGAAAAGAACTGATCAACGACATGTACTTGCTCCTCGACAACGACGACACCGCGGAGCTCTTGAAGAGGTTCAAGGAAGACCCGTACTTCGTAGATATCCTCGAACACCTGCTCTTCGACGAAGACGTCGAATCGGACGACAGGGAGGCCCAACGAGAACGGAAGCGACGAGCACACCGAGCCGAGGGGTATTTTGTTGAGGACGGGAAACTGTGGCTCTCGGGAGGGAAACACTCGAGAGCCGGGTCTAAAGTTGAGTGCATCCCACAGTCCGAAGGAAGAAAACTCGCATTGTCTGTTCACGAAGCAGGTGGTCATTTTGGTCGGGACTTGACTGTACTCACGCTACAGCAAGAGTACCATTGGCCGAAACTCCGCGCACACGCCACCGAGGCGGTCACAACCTGTCCGCGATGCAAGAACTTTGGACCAAGGCTACTATCAGCCCTACTCAGACCCATCACACGTGCAAGGCCCTTCGACCTCCTTGTTGGCGATTACGTTTCACTCCCGGAAGGACATGGCGGGTTCAAGACGGTCCTGGTTTTGACAGACGTCTACTCACGCTACATGTTCGCGTTCCCGAGCAAGAAGCCTGGTACCGGCAAATTCACAACTGACGCCCTCGACCGAATATCCGATCTCATACTCACGCCACGTGTATTCATGGCAGATGGAGGAGGCCACTTCGACTGCGATGAGGTTCGCCGATGGGCTGAGGGACGAGGCTCCAAGGTCATCAAGACACCCCCGTACGCCCCTTGGGCCAATGGTCTCGCCGAAGGTAGCGTGAAGCTCCTTATCAACCGGCTCAAGAAGCTATGCGCTCCGAGCGTGGGAGAAGACCCCGACGACGTCGACGACGCGAGGAGCACGCCAACCGCATGGCCAAAACATTTGACCACGGCCGTCTCGCAACTCAACGACCGGGTACTCGATTCGCTTGGTTATACACCACGTGAGCTCATGACGGGCCAGCTTTCGGGAGAACGGAGAGCGGAGCTCGGCAGAGCAATGATTACAAGGGCAGTACAAGATGCGGATACAAACCTTGCACTCACGTATTCCCTCCGTCAAGATGCCTATGCTAGAGCGCTAGAACACGCGGCGAAGCGAAAGAAGATATTTGATAAGAAGGCCCGAGTTGTGGATTATCAACTCGGCGACCTTGTCCAGAAATACGATGCGCGACTAGACGAAACCCACAGTTCGATGCGCAAGCTCGCGCCTCGGTGGTCCGGCCCACTCCGGATAGCCAACAAGTCCGCAAACTCGTACAAGCTCGAGGATCTCGAGGGCAACGTGTTCACCCAAGCAGCCCACGCCCGCCTCATCCGTCCATTCATACCCAGGCCGGGATCTACACTCGACAGATACACGCACAGTCTGAAAACAGCCAGAATCGCCGACCGCTCAGCTACGTCCCCCAATCAATATTTCGGCCCTCAGTCCCTGCCACGATCGCCACGACCGGAGCGGAGAGTACCTCTTGAACGAGATGACCCAACACAACCAAATAAATACAAAGACGAAGACGACGACGAATCACCCAGTTAAGTACCATTGTATATACCTACGCATATCCATACCCGCGGCTTACTACACATTTCCAGGTCTCGTGGTTATGAATACTTCTCTTCACCCTACTGCCTATATATTCGCATTTTTAGTCTGCTTCCCCTTTTACTCACGGGCACTTTCTCTCTCCTCTTCCTTTCCCTGTGCATGTGTCTCTTCATGTTTTGCTTTCCGTTTGTCTCTGCCTCCGAGGGCGGAGGTCACTGTATGGGGGGGAGCCTGTAGTAGGGGGTCTAGCGCCGGGTACATAGGCCTGGTCACGTGTTCTATATACACATCCTTTCCCACCTCCACGTAGGCGTGTCCACCGGACGCCCTGTCAAGAAGACACGACTATGAGGATATACCAAATGAACCACAAGTAATGATCCCTGCGGAGAAACTCATAGGGTTCAAGACTGAATTGGGAGGCAGTATCCTGGATGATATAAGAGAAGCGCAGGGAGAAGACGAGTCCATACGGGATCTAATCGAGAGCGTAAAAAATAAAGACAACCTGCCCCCTTCTGTCAGAAAACAGTTTGACAGATATAAGTGGGAGGAGGAACTGCTTTGGTACGATGATAGAATATATGTACCTGAGGATAAGGACATTAGGCTGGAAGTGTTGAAACTACACCATGACAGCCCAATAGTGGGGCACCAGGGACATGCAAGGACCCTGGAGCTCATATCACGGAAATACTATTGGCCGGGGCTGAAAGCGCAAACCAATAGATATGTGGACATGTGTGAAACGTGCCAACGAAGCAAGGGACATAAACAATCAGTCCCTTTGAAGTCATTACCGATCCCGGAACGACCCTGGGAGGATATTGCGTATGACTTCATAGTAAAACTGCCTGTATCAGAAGGCTATGATAGCATTCTGACAGTAGTAGATCGCTTCTCTAGACAAGCCCACTTCATACCCTGCCTAGAGTCAACAAATGCCGAGGAACTTGCGGGAATATTCATGAAGGAAATTTGGAAATTACACAGAACCCCAAAGAGAACAGTATCGGATAGAGGTCCCACGTTCAATAGCCAATTCCTAAGGGCTCTATACAAGGGGTTAGGGATAGAACCCCGATTCTCAACGGCGTTCCATCCGGAAACCGACGGATTATCAGAAAGGACAAACCAGTGGGTAGAGGGTTTCCTGAGAACCTTCTGCAATTACAGACAAGACAACTGGGCGAAATGGCTGCCCATTGCCGAATTTTGCCGTAACAACCACGTGAACTCTGCGACAGGCCTAACTGCTTTTGAAACCGTCTATGGAAGGAACCCTCAATGGGAGAACTCCGGAATCATGGGATCTGGAGAAACCTCGGTTCCCGCCGCAGTCACAATGAGTGAGAAAATGAACAAGATTTGGGATGAGGCTAAGGCCTCAATGGAAATTCACAAGGGCTGGAAAAGCCCGGAAAGGAGTTCAAGGTGGGGGACCAAGTTTGGCTTCTACTGACAAACCTGGCCACCAAACGGCCAGTAAAGAAATTAGATAATAGGAAGGGAGGACCCTTCAAAGTAATTGAGAAAATATCTTCTCACGCGTACCGCCTAGACCTACCCAAGACAATAAGGGTCCACAACGTGTTCCATGTGAACCTACTGTTGCCATTCAAAGATGACAAAGACTTTCAAAGGAGACAGGCAAAGCCTCCGCCAATCATAACAGAGGAAGGGGAGGAGGAATACGAAGTAGACCATGTGGTGGCATGGGAATGGCGGAAGAACCAACTGTATTACCAGATTAGGTGGAAAGGGTACGACCCTGTAGAAGATACAATGGAACGCGCAGACAAATTTAGCAACATGCAGGACCTGCTAAATGACTTGCGCAAGCGCTTGCCAGACACACCAATGCCAGAGGCTCTGGGCAAGAAGAAAATGACTCCCAAAAAGGAGCCAAAGAAGAACAAACCTCGGAAGAGGGAGGTATAAAAATCACACAAAAAACGAGCTCAGTTGAGACACCTTCCGACCACTCCTGAAATTGAACCCGTTCCCCGCACTGAAGATGCCAGCCACATCCATGCCCAAAGAACCCTATTGGTACGACAAGGGCCTCTATAGGAAGCCCCTCAAGGGTCCTTAGCGAGGGACAGGAGTTATCAGGGCACCCCACGACACCGTGGAAGATGCCCAAAGGTACGCACAAGGGATCCTGCCAGGCTGTGTTGTGTATAAAATTCCCCGACGGGATCGGAAGATGGCTAACTGGATAGATGACTATGTTTTTCTAGACCCAACGAAGGGGGAGCTGGAATGGTGCCAGACAAGGCGACCAACATCGCAAACCGCTATGAATCGTACCCAGATGTGGGTAATAGACAAAGTGGTGGGGTCCAACATCGACGCCGTGGCCAAGGCGGCAAGGAGAAAGGGAAGCAATGGCCGTCCAATCCTGGATAAAGGAAAGGATGATGCAATGGAACAAGAAATCAAAAAAAGGGTTTCTGAAGAAGTCCAGAGACTACAAGTATGCCCCCCGGCACCATACTGGGGCACGATTGCCACGTTGAGTACTGACAACATGTACTCACTGATTAGGGATGGGAAGGCAACACCAAACGACTTCATGGACTGGCTCAACGCCTGGCCAGTCAGGAACGTGACCAATAACAACATGACGTACCTGGGAATCGACATGGGGGAAATGGAGATCACAGAAGAAGGCATGCCAAACCTGGTCCCTGAAGAGAGGAAACCAGCGGAAGAACTGGAGTCCCTGACGGAGGAAATTTTTGAGGATTGTGTTAGCAATCTGGAGGTGCAGACGTAATAAGCTTGATAATGCTCTCGCAAATGACAAAGTGAAAATATAATTCTTGATTTTCCTTTTACATAAAAGAACCAAGAATACAACTATTTACGGCCCCTAGGCCGGAGATAAGGCTTTATTCCCTTGGGATCAACCTTCTTTCCCTCCCGAATAACCCTTTTACCCTTCCTGTCTACCCTGCCCACCACCGGAGAACCGGAACCGGACACCTTGACACGTGGCCGCTGCCACGGAGCCTCGCCTCCCAGATCCGCCAAGTAATTGGTCAAGTCGGGAGGGGGGGGAGTGAGAGAGTGAGGAGTAGGGGCCCGCCCCTCCTCAAAAAATTCGGCGATAGCGTCCTCGTGCGGACATCCATCACCTGTGAGACAGGCTAAGAAAGAAAATCAGGTTGATAAGGGGAATAAGAAGGAGAAAACTCACGAAATTGTCCCAAAATGGACCAATAGCCGACGTCATGCTCAAAGTCGACAAGGGCGGCGTCGGCGACGGCCCAACAATAGGGGCAGTACTCGCCTGGGGGGTAGGACCAACTAAAGCAGTCAAGAGGGTTATACCAGAGAGTTGCCATACGAGCCATGGAAGAGAGATTGGGGAGAAGGGAGGACAGAAGGCAATTTTATGCAATAGAAGCACAATAACATGTGCAAACATGAAAACAAAGTAGTCACGTGACCTGGTATGATCATGTGACTAGAGGGGTGACGTGGCCAAAAGGTACCACGTGACCAAAAGACATGTACAAACAGCAGAGGAGGCCAAGTCACGTGACTAGAAGAGATCACGTGACACTTACTATCCCCTATCTACCGGAGGGGTCGGAGAGGGGGCACCGACCGTAGCCGAGGAGGAAGGGAGCCCAAGCGCAGTGAGGAATAGCGACCTCCGACGAGCGGAGGGGAGGGCACCCCTCGGAGATGTGTCATAATGAGTACAAACATTACATGACCAATAAACATGATGGAAAGGTACTAAGGGAAGGGAGCAGCAGAGGCGGCCAAGTCATACCCCCGCGCTTAAACCAACATCCACCCCTTAGTCACTGAACCACACCATGTCCCAATCGATCGCCGGACCTAGCCGCACTGCCTCCCCCGCCCCAAACCCCTTTATTGACGCCGAGAGCGCGGCACCCAGGTTCCGGATTGGCACGCGGGCAGTCTTGCTCACGTGGAGCAAACTGCTGGAGGAACCGACGAGCGGACTGGTGGCGCGTTACGAGCACTTCTGCCGTAACCGCCCGAACCATTGGCGGACCCTCGCCGTTGTCGAGCGGCATAACCTGGAGGAACCGGCCTACGACCCGGCGCGCCCCCTCCACATCCACGCGCTAACGATTAGCCTGGAACGGAATGGGGGCTGGAACACCGCGAATAAGCAGTACTGGGACTTCGAGGGCACCCACCCCAACATCGCCCCAAAGGACCTTAGGGACAGACCGGGAGGACTTCCACTATCTATGGAAGGACGTGGGAAAAGAAGGGGAGGAGGTGGAAGACTTGATGGCCGGGGAGCTGACCCTGGAAGCCCTGGAGGAGATCCTGGTCAAGGGAAAGGGCGGAAAAAGGTCGCGCATGCAGGCCGACCTGGAGGATGGAGAAGAGATTGTGGGGGCAGCCTCAAAGGAGGAGTTTTTCCAGACCTTCAAGCGCCTACGCCCCCTACAGATGACAACGGCGTGGAACTCGGTGCGCGCCTTCGCCAAGTACACATACAAGGAAGACGCCGGCCTCCTGCCTAGGATACCGGTGGAGTTAGAAGTGCCGGAAGCGCGGGGCCATGTGGACCAGGCGGATCAGTGGTTTGAGCGGGAGGTACCGAGGAAGGCGCCGGGGATGCGACACCGCATCCTGGTAATCGAGGGCGAGACAGGGTCTGGGAAGACGGCCTACGCCCGATCAAAAGGAACGCACAGCCGAATGTGCAACGTGTGGAACGTGGGAGCGCTGTCGGAGGATGCCGACATCTGGATCCTGGACGACATGGTCCACACGAACGGCGAGTACTCGCTAGAAGCGCTTAGCCAGTACGAGGCGGACTTCACAGGGCGATACGCGCACGTGAAGTCGATGAAGGTACGACCAACGGTGATCCTGGGGAATAGCCGGGCTGCCATCATGAAGTGTTGGTCGGACATTGAAGGGGAGGAAGGGGAAGCGTGGGTGGCAAGGAACGTGGAGTGGGTTAACTCCGGTAGTGCACCCTTTTTTGTTTTCCCTTAGAAGAATTTTATTATGTATTTCCCTTATACGTACATAAAAAGCGGAAGAACGCTAAGGGAATAAGCTCATGTAGCGTAAGGGGTAAGGGGTTTAGCCTGACTTTACCGAGATCAGCCATATGGA
>WSLO01000478.1:0-13987 GCA_019677385.1 Ceratobasidium sp. 392
AGCACGACTAGCCCATTACGCCATTTATCGCTGCTAATACCGATAGTCGTTCCGTCGTCTAGTTCGATTTCCGCATCGACAACAGGAAGCGACGGAAAATCTCCAGTTGCGAGTAGCTTGATTGGTACGCCCGAATCGCGACACGCAATGAGCTTTCTGAACTGGAGCGGGTCCGGTGGCTTTCGGTTGACATTGACGGCCTTGAATCCTGGCGTTGTAGCTGGAGGTTGCCAATTTCGGGGACGAGCCAAGTCGAGTTTATACTTGAGATGTCTATGCGAACGAACGGACACGTTAGGGAAAAGAAGGTAGACTGAAAATGCGAACTCACGTAGAGAATTTGATATTTCCACTCCGCCAATCGGCCTCGATGTTGGTTAGGTTTTTATTCAAGAGTACGCAACGAGCTTGAACTCGTGGAACTTTGGAGGTAAGGATTGTTTGCCCGACGCTGAAATAGGGTAAAGCGTCTTGAGCGTCGTAAGGGCTCTGTGTCGAGGGTTATCAAAGCATAACTCATGGCCGAAGTTAAGTTGCACACCTCTGACCAAATTGCTGGTGGCGCTCTTGCCGGCGGGCAAGGGAGAGCGGGTATTTTTCTCCCGTTTCTCGTCGGCGCCACAATGTCCCAGTGTGCGTCTTTTCGAACCCTCCAAAGCTTGCTAAATTCGATCGTCTAGCAAATGCGTCACAGCCGTATCCGAGTAGAATTGAGTAATGCGCTTACTTGTACCTCATCAGTCGGCGCCACATGCGAATCCTGTTTAGTATTGACGTTTCGGGGAGAAAGTGGACGGGCCGATAAAAATGGTGGAGGTGGTATGGGAAGTGCCATTTCTTCCATTGCTACATCTGTGAAATTTTGGAAGGCCTGTGGCGGGGGTTGGTAGGGGTGGGCCGAGTAGTATTGAGGAGGGTTCATTATAGACATTTCCGGATTGTGCTGCGTGTCCTGGTTATGCCACTCCATGACTGCTAGTAGGATGAATTAATAATTATGTGCAGTTATTAAAATTCACTTGAGGAGGGGAGACGTAGGGCAATCAAGCCTGCCGTTTCGAAATGAAGGATTATCGTGGCTGCAACTTGACAAATTTCTAGTAATTTTGCAGATGGATCTTGGGGAACATCACATGAGACTCGGGTAGATATTGCCAAGTGTCGGGCTGTCACGGTTTTTCAACAAAGGACACGCGTCGGGCGTTGAACTAGGACGGCGCCACGGCAGAAAATCTGGTGATGAACAGAAAGGCTTGTATCACGTGACTGGGCTACCCTCAGCTGTGATTTGTGGCTATTTGCATGTGGCACTTATAGGTCCAGTCGAGAGGTTGTCGTACTGATATTTATATAAACGATTGTGCCTGTGCGT
Source organism: Ceratobasidium sp. 392 (assembly GCA_019677385.1). NCBI lineage: Eukaryota > Fungi > Basidiomycota > Agaricomycetes > Cantharellales > Ceratobasidiaceae > Ceratobasidium > Ceratobasidium sp. 392. Next base: position 1,373 of record WSLO01000478.1, read on the forward strand.
TGTCTTCATATCAAATAATAGTTTCCTCAAATATTTACAAAATGCTCCTCGAAATTGTCCCAACGACTCCAGGTGACCGTCGGTGAAGTGTGACTAGTTCCTTTTCCTCTTCTTATTCGCCTTTTCTTTCCTCTTCTTGGCCCGAACCTAATAGTTTTTCCAAGTTAGTACCGATATATTTAGATAATCACCTTATCCTCACCTCTTTCCTCATCCTAGCATCCACCATGGTATACCTGCCCTTGACACCTTTTGGTCGGCCTTTCACTCCTCTGTTCGGACCTTTTGCGACAACAACCTTGATGTCTTTTTTCTTCTTCGCAGCACTCGACGTTCCCTTCCTCATGACCTTCTCAATCTGTGCAGCCTTCTCCTTCTCCGTCATATCATCCGTCGCAACCACACCTTCAGCTTTGCTCATCGCCTTCTCCAACCGCTGTTGAGCCCGTAACTTTTTCCTCGCCTTGGCCTCAGCGACTTTCTTAATCGGACGAGCATCGAGTGCGCGTTGCTTTGCGCGTAAAGCTGCGACGGCTTCCTTTGTGATAGGCAGGTTGGGTTTGTAGTATTTGCGTTCGTCATCGAGGAACCAGGAGGGGAGAGAGTCTTGGGAGTTTAGAGAGTATCGGTTGAAGCCGTCGTTAATTAGATGGGTTTTGGTCGTTTTGCGATTCACAAGTTGTTGGGCAAGGGTGACCGCTTCGGGAGTCAGGAGGCCGTATTCTGGTAGCAAAGTTAATTCGGCGTAAATGCATTGTTAACGGTACATACTTTTAATGTATTCTTGTTTTGCTTCATCCTCGTCCTCATTGTCGACATCCCACATGGTTACGTCGTCATCGGCATTCTGAGGTACAACCTCGAAATCGTCCTCGTCCTGATCCTCCTGTTAGTACCCAATGAATCAAAACAAAGAAACGAACTTACTTCTGCCTCTTCCGACGCACTCTCGGGCTCATCCATCTCAGACTCGCTCGCTATCTTCACACTTTCCTCTTCCTCCTCCTCTTCCTCCTCGTCCTCGACATCTTCAACGTCCGCAACGCCTTTGAACAGATCCTGCGAGAACCAGACTTGCGCAGCCTTGCTCGCAGCGCCCTTCTTCTTCGGCTCTTCCAACCTCCTAATCAACCTCTCACCGGCGACTTTTCTCCTCTTGACCGCTGGTCGATCCTCCTCCTCCTCCTCGTCTTCATCTTCATCCGACGAACTGCCAGCGTCATCTCCCCGTTCCTTCGCAGCCTGCGCAACATCCCATCCGCCCTCCTCACTTTCCTCTCCACTGTCCTGGTCATCCTCGTCCTCGTCCTTCTTGATCCCACCCCACTCTTCTCGAGATTTGTCCTTCCTCCTCGACTCCTTGGCTTTAAACTTCAAATCCCGCTCGGCCATGCGTTCCCGGTACCTCTCATATAACCCGTCCAATTCGTCCTCGAGCCCAGCAACCTTTTTCTCACCGTCTTCGTCGTCGCTGCTGTCTTCCTCTTCGGCTTCCTGTCCTTCCTCGGCCGATTCGTTACTGTTGTCTTCCTCATCCTTATCAACCACACCCTTCCCGTCAGCTCCAGAAAGATCAAACATATCCCCTTTGAGAGCATCGTCCGCAAAATCCATCCCAATATCGAGTGGGGCGGTCATTTGAAGTTGCATGCGCATGATCGTTCGGGTGCGCTTCTCGTTGGCTTTTCGACGATCTCGTTTGGCGCGGGCTTGGGCGTCGGCATTGAGGCGAGCGAGCTATAAGCTCATGAGTACTACGAAATAGCGAAGAGAAGGAGGGAAAAGGCGAACCTCGTCTTCAATCTGTTGCTCCTCATCGACCTCTTCCGTAATTTCGACCGTTTCCGTCGCATCCTCTATAGGTTTTTCTTTCGCTTCCAGGCCAAGCTACAGCCGAATGTTATGACCAAGTGACGAGATGCTTTTCGTACCGGCTTACCTCTTCACGGATAGCCGTTCGCCATTTAAGGAGTTTCTTGAAATCGCCCTTTCCTAGCACCTTAAGATCCTCGCAATTGGCAATAACGTCGGATGTGGTAGCCTCCAGCTTCAGCCACCTGCCAAAGTCGTAACTCAGTTAAAAATACAACAGTAGAACAGAGCGAACGAAACTCACCCTTTCTCCTCATCAGTCGTAAATGTAATCTTGTTCGCCGTCCCGAGAGCCAGAACTGCGTCGTGGGCGCGCACAAAATCGGCAGCGGGTAAGGCATGAAATAAAGTATAGTCGCCATCTGCGTAACCTTCGCGGGCTCGTCGTTTTTTCTCGGGCATGAAGACATTATTGTGGGCTTTGCTTCCTGGTTGGACGGCTGACGAGAAATTAGTTGTAAATTAGACAGCGTGGGAGGAATCGGCGAAAACTTACTCGAAGTGGAGGGAACTGGAGGGAGCGTCGATAGGTCTTTGAATACATGCTTCGGGTCGAGAAATTTAGGGTCTATATGTTGAGGGGCGAGAAATCCTTGGCAGACGACGAAAATTTCGGCAGAGACATTACTAACCGAAGAAATGAGTCAAAACAACAAGACTAAATTACTGAACTCACCGAGAAGAGGGAGGTTTCGTCGCTTCAACCTTTCCAAACAGCTGGTTGAAAACCCAAATAAGATTGTTATAATCCACACTTCGGAAGACCTTGGTCACAAACGTTCCTCCGGGCGCAAGAAACTCGACAGCTAGCTTCAAACTCATAAGCACAAGCTCGCTCTGACTATACGCATCCTGAATCCAAGCTGTTCCGACATTGGGCGCTCCGTCGTGAAGTACTACATCCGCTTTCCAATCTTTGAGTTCCCCCCTAAGCTGAGCACGGCATGCAGAGGTAGTGATATCCTGGGCAAAAGTGACGACGCGAGGAATAGGTCGGATTGGAACAAGGTCAACTCCAATAATGAGAGAGTTGACTGGCATAGTTTTAGACGCTACTTGAAGCCATCCTCCGGGAGCGGCGCATAAGTCGATACAGCATCGGGCAGACTCGAGGAAGCTGTATTTTTTGTTGAGTTGGATTAGTTTGAATGCTGAACGGGCTCGGTAGCCTTGTTCTCTAAGTAATACATGAGTTGGGTTTTAATGCTATTTATAGCGTACTTACTTTGCAAGTTTGTAGTATTTGTCGAGACGGCCCTTTCCAGTTTTCTTCTGGGTCTTGGCCATCGTTGTCAAATTTACGATGATGATTCAATTTGTAAATCAGGGGCATTGATCAGTGGCAGTGCGTGCATGGCGCTTCGGTCACAACCCCAAAAAGGTTCAGTAATCGTGACGAATTCTAAATTAGCACCATTGTGTCACTCAGCTCTCTCGTTCAGCTTTTCAGCTGCAGATTTAGAAACCAGTGGTTGGTTTTAGATGATGATGTATCTGACTTTTCCAACCAGTGGCGAACTAATTAAAAGAAATCGCATACAAACGTCTGAGTTAAGTGCGCCTAAACCCCCTTCCCCATATGAGAACTACAAATTAAAGCTGGAGTGGAAATTTGAATAGTTATTAGGAGTGGAAGTCTTAATAGATTAAGCTAGCTTGTTGTCGTCCGGCAGTAGACTGTTTGCAGTATCCCATCCGTACTTCTCCGCAATACGGGCTCGTGCATCGTTTCGTTCGCGGACCGTCACAATACATGCATCCAACAGAGGAAGATATTGGCCGTCATCCAAGAATTTCCTCACATCTTTCGGCCAAATTATTTTCTTCATATTTGGGAACGACTTGAGGAAATGCCTATATGCTGAACAGTTAGCTATGCGGCTACAATACGGGACTGATTCGCTACAAACCGAGCAATGAGATGTGCGTCCTTCAAACAGTACGATAGAGAGTTGCCACATGAAGTGGCTGTGAACTCGAGGGTACCAAGAGATAAACAAACCGGCACTTCCTGGCTTTGACACACAGTAATATCAGTGAAAGTAGTAAATCCAATAGCGAGGTACTTCAGGTTGGGCATCGAGGCGAAGTTCGATAATTCATCCAAGGCCGTATATTGTTTAGGCATCCGTAGTTCCGTGATTACCGGAAAGACGTGTGATAAATTGATCCCAGAAAATCGGAAAACCATACTCCGTCTAGACAGACAATGCGTAACGGGAGTTGGGACAAAACGCGGAGTAAAACTCTACCCATACCAATCTCGTAGTCATGAAGTTCAATACGGAGGCTGGTGAGACTAGTCATGTTTGCTAGCAGAGTAAAAACGTGGTCGGCGGAGTCCGGTGGAAGTCTCCAATACTCGTTGCCAAGTGTCAGGGAGACAACATTTCTCACCAATTGTTTGTGGTCCAAGATCAGCCTTGTATCATCCCAGTTCAGTTCTCCCAAGATCAAGTGCTTAAGAGCTGAGAATGAGTCTTCGCGCAGTGAAATCAATTTAGAAATATGTATGACGGAATTGCCAGGAGTGATACGCAAGGATTTTAGCTGAGGTAGGTCGCCAAGCGCTCGAAGAATATCTCCATGAAATATCCATGAAGTAGCTGTAAGTTCACAGAGACGGGAGAGAGCACAAACAGACACGGAGATCGGCATATTTGGAACCAGGTTTAATAGACAATGCTCTCCGTCTGTCTCATCTGTGGTCTCAGACACAGCAGGCAATGAAAGGCGCTGGACGCGGGGACACGAGGTAGCAATCATGCCCAGAAGTGTGGAAGTTCCGGTCCTAGACCCTATTACAGTGGAGCCTAGGCTCATGATGTGAATCGAAGACAAAGATCGAGTGAGAAAAACACTCATCCACATCATCTCTGTGATGATAGGATTGGCCCGAGGCCGACTCTGTTGCCATATGGTTAGAGACGATAGCTGAGGTAGTAACGGCTGTCGCTTGGATTGCAGGATCAATGATTGCCAAGGAATCACCGAAATTTTGGAAGAAACCACGAGTGACCGAACGAACGACGCATAGATAGTAAATCGGGAAAAGTCCGCATCAGCTAAAGGTGGAAATGTCTTGTGGTAAAATTTGTAAGATTGGTATTTTTGTCGCATAGTAGTATCACCCCAGCGAGATTTTGAAATACCCACGCCAGGTATGAGTTTGAATAGAAGGGTTATTCGATCAACGTTGCTCCAGAGAAAAGGGGCTGCGGCACGGAAGCAAGACTTGTTGACGCGCAAAAGAGTAGCACACGTCCCGGTTTTGGCGGCACTGCAAATGAGGCTTGCGAGCTCGGGCGTTTCGAGCACTTGAGAGCGTGCGGTAGACGTGGTCGACATCTGGCTGTCGGGGCTCACGTGGGGTTGGGATCAAGAAAGGACGCGGCGCTTGTTTGTCCCGCTTTGTCTATGTGATGCTTTGGGCAAAGACAGGAAAGAGCCTCCCCGAGCAGTTGAGCTCGCACCGAGCCCAGAGACAAAATGGTGGCGTGTAACGAAGCTATACTATACTCAACGATTCGAACAAAATGCTGAATTTCTGATACATTTGGTACAAGCTCCAATAAGATTGACCGGCATACGCTTGGAAGAACAACGCAGCCCGTGGCTCCCCACCATACTTTGAGACGGAACATTACTCGGAAAGATTGGACTAATATCATTGAGATACGAAACGCACAAAATCTATACACTTTGGGGAGGCGTACTTACAGCGTCTTGCATACGAGGTCAGGCGGCAGCCTATTAGACATCTCCAAAGTATGAAGCGGTTCATAAGATAGATGCTCATCAACGCTCAGACTAACGGGAAAAGATTACACGAGCAGTTTGAGCATATCAAATAAAACATCTTCTCTTGGAAGTAGTCGGTCTGCGACGTCCCATCCATACTTCTCTGCACTGCGAGTCCGCGATTCATTTCGTTCACGAATGATCGCTATATGCGTAGTCATTAACAGCAAAGCCTGGTATTCTGATTTTGCAGCAGATCTGTCCGGCCAAACAACTTGCTTTGTGTTTGGGAATAAGGTTGAAAACACCCACACAATCAACGGCAAGTTATATTCAAAACTTATGATGAATCGCGCGCAAAAAGCCCAGCAAATTCAGGTCGACCACTGTCCCGTGCCCATGTTTTGAATCAAACAAATGCTGGAAACTCATAATGTATTTTACACTAACTCCGAGAGCGACACAGCGTACAACCGGGAAGATGTACGAGATACTAATATATATCTGAGAAACAATGATGCTTGATGTGTATTGTATACGAACCCGGAGAATAGCCTACAACTTAGACATGTGAAGCAGATTGTAGGCCAGACGCCCCCGAGCACTTGAACTGGCAAGAAGAGGCTACTCGAACGGTTTAAGCAGCTCATACAAGCTATCCTCGCCCGGGAGTAGCCGATTTGCAATATCCCATCCATACTGCTCCGCAACACGAGCCCGCGATTCATTCCGTTCACGGATGATTGCTATACGCGTATTTAATAGTACTAGGTCTCGGTAGTCTAATCTTGTGGTCGGTCTTCCTGGCCAGGTAATTTGCTTTATGTTTGGAAATAGATCCCGGAAATATCTACACGTTCAACGACAAGTTAGTTCGCCTTGTTATCGATAAATGATTGGACTTACTTTGCAGTTATGTGCAGATCTTTGGTCAAATATAGGAAACAGTCATCCTGTAGTACGGACCACAAGCGTCCGAACATATTGTGCGTACAGAGTGAATCTCGAAAAGTCGGCGCTGGGAAAGGGCGGAAGCGTCTTGCGATTTAAAAGGTATCAGTAAATTCGCTGTAGAAAACACTCGAGCTCACAATCTTAAAACTGCCTTGAGGAGCTACCGGAATGGCAACGCCGGGTATGAGGCGTAGCAGATAGGTTACATCTGTAACGTTGTCCCAAACAAAAGGGACTGCAGCTCGAAAGCAAGGCTTGCTAACGCGCAGAAGAGTAGCACCTGCTTTGGTATCAGTGACACTGCAAATAAGAGTTGCAATCTCGGGCGTTCCGAGCACTTGAGAGGGTGCCGTAGAGGCGGTCGACATTTGGCTGTCAGAGCTGACGTGGTGTCGCGACCCCAAAAAAAGTGCGTTTGTTTGTCTTGGTTTGTATATGGGGCGATATGCGCAAAGCCGAGGAAGTGAACTCACACTGAGTTCTAAGGCATACAACGAAGCCACGCTATGCTTAACAAGCTGAATAAAATGCAGAATTTGAGATACGTTTAGTACAAGCTCCGATGAGATCGATAAACTTTTCTGATGCTGCGAGTACTGAATGCTTAGTAGCCACAGTCCGAAGATGAGTTAACAGAATCGAGAGCTTGGGCAATGAGGAGTTCTAAATTGATACCGTTTATGTCACCATTTGTTATTGTCTGGCAGTAGACGGTCTGCAACATCCCATCCGCATTGCTTTGCGATACAAATTCGCGCATCGTTTCGTTCGCGAATCATTTCGATGCGAGCACTCAACGAACTCAGACATTGGCGCTCGATTTGGTCTTCGTAACTGTTATCATCCCACCCTAACACCTTTAGGTTTGGAAACAACTTGACGAAATACCTATAAAATTGTCTTTAGATAGAACTGCTCTCACAATTCTGTTCAAGGGCGCACCTGGCAATAGGTTGTAAATGTTCAACGTGAATATCGGGCGGATTGTAATCTTGATTTGTGAATTTCAGAGTGTCAAGGGACGGGCAAGCTGTGGTTTCTTCACTCGTGACTTGGCTGATCGTCGCAGAATCACCAAATGCAACAGCAAGGTAGGATAGCTTAGGTATTGCGGCAAAAATTGAGAATTGATGCATATGGACACGCTGATCAGGCATTCGCAGTTCCGTAAGGGATAAGAAGACCCGGGATAAATGTAGTACGGGGGTATTCAAAAATTCTGCCCAACTCAGCCGGACGGTGCGCAAAGACAGTTGAGACAAAATTCCCAAAAATATTCCACCTGATTCAATTTCGTAATAGTATCTCAGGCCCCCGAAATCTACATCAAGGTTGGCCAGACTATTCATGCCTTTCAGCATACGAAGAGTACCGTTGACATCACCCAATGCATCGATCTCATTGTTCAGCGCAAGCTTCAGGGAGACAACGTTTTTGACGAGGAATCGGTGCCTTAAAACCAGCCTCGCCTCAATCCAATCCAGGTTTTCCAAGGATAATCGTTCGAGAACAGGGAACAAGTTATCTTCAGGTGAGGCGGCTTCAGTAGTACCCGCAATAGAATTTCCAGAGAGGATTCTCAAGTGCTTTAATTGCGGTAGTTTGCCAAGTACCTGGAGAAACTCAGGCTGGAATATCCATAGACTCGCCGTAAGGACGCAAAGATTCGAAAGCACACAGAGAGACTCGGAGATAGGTCGATCAGAAAGAAGATTTAGCAAGTGGTGTTCCCCATCAGTCTCTTCTGTTCCCTCAGAGATAGCGGGCAAACCGAGGTTTTGAACGTACGGACACGAGGCGCTAATCAAGTACAATAGCATAGAAACTCCCTGTGTGGATCCCGTTTCAGTTTTGTAGTAGTTTTTGACATGGATTGAGGTCAAAGATTGAGAGAGAAAAACTCTCATCCACATTAACTCTTTGGTAACAGGATCTTTCGGATCCTTTTGCCATATAGTTAAAGACGACAACTGGGGCAGCAAGGGCTGGTGTTTCGACTTGAGGACCAATGTTTTCCAGGGAGAAATCAAAGTGTCGGACCACACTTCAAGTGAACGAACATGTGACCCGTACATAATAAATCTGCTAAAGTCCGCACTAGCAAAATACGGAAGTGTCTTGGTAGTAAAATCCCTTAACAATCTGTTTCATTAGAGTCAGATGCAGACTCACAATCTTTACAGTACTTCCTTTAGGAACTGCTAAAATGTTGACACCAGGTATGAGATTGAAGAGACAGGATACCCTGGTGACCTTGTTCCAAACAAATGGAGCTGCGGCACGAAAGCAAGACTTGTTGACGCGCAAAAGAGTAGCACATGTTCCAGTCCCAGCGACACTGCAAATGAGGCTTGCGAGCTCGGGCGTTTCGAGCACTCGAGAGCGTGCGATAGAGGTAGTCAACATTTGGCCATTGAATCTCACGTGGTACTGCGACCCGAAAAGGGCGCGGCGCTTGTTTGTGTTGTTTGTTTGGAGCCTTGCGCTGACACAGGGAGGTACGCTCAAGCAATTAGGTGTGCACTGGGATCTAAGAACAAGCTAGCTATATATAACAAAACTGTCATAGAAGTTTACTAAAAAATATATCAGTATGCTGAGCCCACATACTTGCAGTCGTGTTAGACTACTAGAATGTGTAACGCAACAGCTACGAAGCAAACCCAGTTGGAAGAATGCTAATGCATCCGCACTAGGCAACAGCACAGTAGGTCGTTGAAGCACGCTTCAGCAAAATACAAAGTGGCCAAATAATCTGCCGCAAGCCAGCCGAAGTTTTCATATACCAGTAGCCCCTTGAATTTCTGGAAACAACGCCTCTACAACCTGAACTCCAAATCAGCATGGTTCTAATCAACACCCATCTGACGTACCTCATCAATAATGGAGTAGATTATATGCTGATTTAATCGCCTGTTTTGCATCACGGCAAACATTCTTCGAGCCCCTCTACGCGCATTTGACCGTCCAATCATATTGGCGGCCAAGTCTAGAAGATAGGTTAGTCTCGGTAGGGATTGCGCTAAGAAAAATAGAAGTACCAGGTATGATGGAGGATAGCTTGCTATGGGCCTGCTCCCGAGTCTGCGTCTTTTCGCTGTCGGTTCGTGGAATACTACTAGGCTTAAGTTTTCCGCCAGGCCAGAGAGTGTTTCGGAAAGTAGTGATATAGCCCAGGAGCTGCGATTCGGCAAGGTATGTTCGAACGGTGTCTCGTACTTTCCTGTTTATCTGTGAGAATAACTGAAATATGGCAGGATTGCTACTCACCGTTCAACGGTACTACCCAGCAATTGCTGCAAGATAGTCACAACAGCCTGCCTCCTTAACCAATTATCTTTCCGATCCAACTCGAAAACCGCTAATAACAAGTCGCAGATCGGAGCCGAAAAGCTTGATGCACCCGTTTCCCCGTCCAAAGGTTTCAGATCACCTTGAAGTTTGGCCAACGTCTCCTCAGGTCGAGCAGTTTTCAATCTAAGAGCACGGGCGATGGCATCTTCGTCTTGGATGCTTGATCCAGACATCCCTGCAATCTCGGCCGCTTGGCGAGAGAGTTGTTGGAGCGTAACATCAAGCATAGAGGGTCCAAAGAACATATCATCAATGCTGTCTGCGACAGAGCGGTAGACCGTTCGCACGATGCTACCTTGAGCGGGATCGGCAGGCGCGGTGACGGTAGGAGCGGCGACTTGTCGAGAAAGGAACGATCGTAGCTCGTCAGACTCGCATACGGAGGGGACTAGTATGAGATTCTAAAGTGCGTCGTTCAGCCTCGAGTCGCATCCAAAGTGAGAGAATATACCTGAAGATATTTCTCGAGCGCTGTCCTCCTCGAATCCACGAAATTATTCGAAAGCGAAGTAACCAGCCGCTTTCCCGGAAACTCCAACGCCCTAACAGCAACGTATCGCTCCTTCAGTCTTGTATGCATCTGATAAAACTCGCTATACCGCCTTGCGACGCCCCAGCCCGATGCGAAGGATCCATCAGATGCAAGCTGTTGGATTTCGACGAGATACCTGACCACGGATCGTCCATCTTCGTCGCCTACGGCCGAGTCTACAATCGCCACCCGTGTACGTTCTGGTACAAGCCGATTGGCGGCTTCTTGCGTCTCGTAATGCGCGCGTTGGAACATAAGTCCTCGAACTTCTCGTACGAGCGAATTACGAGAGCCAGAAAGGAGCCGAAGTTCCTGCTCCTCTCCCGTTAGTTCGGCCTTTCGCATCAACGCCTCGAGCATGGTTTCCTGGGCCTGCAAACTCTTGATCTTTTCGGACAACCGAGCTACGTCGCGGGCGAGTTGCAAGTCTCCGGGTAACGCAACTTGAACGGGTGGTATGATGTCCGCGTCTTCATCCGGGGGATTAGGTTGGTCAAGAGGCATCTCTTCATGATCAAAATCATCAAAGACCTTATGCTGGAGCCTAGGCAGCTGAGGGTCTTTTTGGCTGGTTGATCGAAAGCTAGGGGTGAGTGACTTTTGGCTCGGAGTATGCGGGAGCTTTTCGTCATGGGTTGCACTGTCATCGGCGATGATATCCGTCAGAGCCGCCTGAAGCGCGTCGATCTTCTTTCGCTCGATCACGACGTCCTCGAACAATGGTGTGCGAGATTCATCGATATTGTCTGTTGAGCCCATAAGAACATCAAAGTTACTGAGATGCCGACCAGAGTCATTACTGGCCATGGAGCCCTCGCGTCGCCGGATTGGTCGTCTTGGAACCACAGGCACAGACTGTGAGGCATGAATCACCGCTGGGTCACCGCGTTTTGTAGCCGGCTCAAAAATAGGAGTGTCGGGTTCTTCAAGCAAGGTACTTGGAGATATTGGAGGGCGTTGCACACTTGGACTCATATCTCCTACGGCCCTATGCCAAAGCTCGCTCTTCGCAAACGCCTCGAAATCCTCCTCCATGGCCTTTTCTACTTGATTCTGCGCGTGTAGAACGCTCCTCCGAACTCGACTCTCGTCTATCTTGGTAGGGGGAAACTCGGATTGCACAAAGGCGGTTAAAGTCGCTATATGTTTCGCCGAGATACAACCTAGTTCGGCGACCCGAGATGGTTGGGCAAAGTATACTTCGTAGAGCATAGTTGTGTCTTCGATGAGTTGGGCAGTGGAGGTCGCGTCGCGAGGACCGGCTTGCTCGTCGTCGCTAGCATCAGAGTCCGAGTCAAGTTGAGCAAGCGGGTCTTTAAAGGCGTCCACGGCAAGCCAGAATTGAACCAAGAGAGTACGATGGCTCCTTCGTTCCATAAATTCCATGAAATAAAGGAGGGAAGATGAGTCTCGTAGTACATCTCGAAGGGTTAGTTTATTGGAGGCCACAGTAGGTAAGAGCGTGGAGGAGCTTGAGGGTGAACGGGGGCCAGTCACTTTCGAACCACTCAAGGCGTCAATCCGTTTCTCAACTTTATTCTTTGCATTATAGAGTCGGTCCAGGTAAGCCACAATATCCTCGGTCTTTTCGCCGTTTATCCAATCATCGCTTGCATGTTGGGCTACAGTAGTGTGTGAGTAATGATTCCCTAGACCTTGCAGCTTACGTACCTAACAGATCTCGTGTCCTCCGGATTTCGCTTACAATATCGTTCTTCAGCCTTCGTGCATCCAGCAAAGAATCACAACGGCTAATACTCTGCAAGAATATCGCGAAGCGTTTAGGATCAGTTCGTGAATTGATATCTTCTGTCTTGCTTCCTCGGGAACCCTTTAGACTGCTTGGAAGTGCAGATGTCGTCCGAGATGATGGGCTAGACTTCGGAAGTTGATTCTCGAGCATATGCCGGATTTTGGAAACTAGCTTTCTGTATGTCCTTGGTTAGCGCTGAAGAGCAAAAAATCATATGTTACCCACTGTTCTCGAATAGCCGCGCTCGCCTAAAAATCGGTGTTATGATATTCGAGTGTTTCGTGTGGATATGATATTAACATACCACTTTATCTATTGCCTGGTTCCAGAAATCGGGGTCCGCCAGCATATCAATGATTGGGCGTAGTATCGCGCATCCAATAATTTCTCGAGCGACGATACAGACCAA
>WSLO01000479.1:0-15877 GCA_019677385.1 Ceratobasidium sp. 392
AGACCCTTTCTCGCACGCGAGAGAAGCCACAGGAGACGCTGTCTCCCGGAGAAATCGCAGCCTCCTTGCCAACCCTAGCCTCACACTCTCCTTCTGCTCGGGATGTGAAGAGAATCTTCACCCACTCGCCATAGTCCCTCTGACAGATATGCCTAGATCATGTGTTCTGATAAAAAGGATAGCCTTCCATCGTCGTCTTTTGTGGCAACCCGTTTCTTTGTGGAGCTTTTGTCGGGGTCAAGCACATGAAGGTTCCGCAGACAGCGAAGCGGTCCCCCAAGTCAGTCCCCCAAGTCATCGAGCACATAGCTTAGATGATTGCACGTTTGCGATCATCATAGAGAAGCAGACAACGAGTTTACTGTGCGCTTATGAAATAGCAACGTGACGGTTCTTCGCACACATACCCAGGACATCCGTAAGTGTGGTCAGCCGACGAGTCAATATCATACAGCCGTGCGACTCGCCAAAATGGAGCATCATCTTCGCGTGCACCGTCTTCCACAGGACCGATACGAGATGCCTTGACTGATCCACCAATGCTGTTTACACTACTGTCTGAGGTTTGACGACGGAATGAACTTTTCAGGACTCGCGCCAAACGGGGTGGACCTCGCTTGCGTGGGACTCCATCTCAACCCAGACAACGGCGCAACAGCCAATTAATCTCCCCCTATCCGCGTGTGCCGCAAAGTGAGATAGGGGCAATGGGACCTTACGGCTGGTGGGCTTGGGGATTACGCCTGTCGCGCAACTCATAAAAGGTGGAGTGGTCATACTCATAGAACACAGCACGCACTACCATATCTCTATACCGACGATGCTTGAAATCACTCGCTGCGACGACCAAAGCAAAGTAATTGCTGACACATATTTGGTGTGTATCTTAGCCTGATCACTTGGCACTATTCATGACACTCGCACATCCACAGGTGAAGCTTAAGTCCGGTAAAAGCACGGATGTTCATTTGAAGGGGCTGCAAGATATGCTCGCAGAGCACCCAGCTCAGCACGAATATGAGCTTTTCTTTCAGTACAAACGTAAGTGGCGGTCCTTATACTGAGGTATTGCAACGTACCGACCTCCGACATATACATTCGCAGGTGCTAATGGATATGCTGCGAAGCTATTCGGCCGTGCTCTGGTTTACGTGCGCACATCGCCAGATGTACAGTCCATCGACGAGGACCGGGAAGCTATATGGGGCCCCCTGGACGATGCAATCGAAAAAAGTAAGTCATGGTTGGATAGACTCCGTAGACGTTTCGTCTGAGCTACGCGAAGAGCCCATCGATCCGATTGTTTCAGGGGTTCAAGTACACGAACAGCTTGAGACTCTGGAGCAAACCGAGACGATCCCGGTGGCTGCCTCCGCGGCTTCGCAGAGCAGCAGAACGTGAGAAGAGCCCGTTCAATACTTTATGCTGTATATATTGACTACTTATTTAGGAAAGGCGCTCCCTGGGGCCTGGCACGCATGACCCAAAATACATCCTTAAACCAGCTGCCTTCGGAGTATCTCTACCCCGCGAAGATCGATGCGCCGAAATATGAAGGCGTGGTGCGCGCCTATGTACTAGATACTGGGGTCATGACGGTCCACGAGCAGTTCGGGAACCGTGCGAAACTGTCAACCTCGAGCTTCATTTTAGGCAATCAGCTCGACACAGGCACCGGTCACGGCACGCATGTTGCTGGCATAATCGGAGGTGCAACTGTTGGGGTTGACCCAGAGGTTGAGATAATCTCGGTCAAGGTACTAGGCCCAGGATCTGGGGCAAAGGCGGTGACCGCCGCGATCCAGTGGGTGGAGGACGAGTACCTTCAAAGTGGAGTTCCAAGCATTATCAATATGAGTCTCACTTTCCCAGGTCCGGGCATTCCGCTCGTCGATGCTGCTGCTAATGCTGCAGTGGCCAGCGGCGTGCACGTGGTCGCAGCAGCCGGGAACCAAGGTCAGGATGCGGGGCAGATTAGTCCCGCTAGAGCGGCGGACATCCTTACGGTTGGTGCATCCGACATAAACGACAACATCTGGAGCATGTCGAACTTTGGCGCGTCTGTTAAAATTTTTGCCCCTGGTGTCGATATTCGATCGGCGGCGATCACCGGAAGACGTGACCTGAGGCTTGACACCGGCACCTCAATGGCTGCACCCCATGTGGCAGGGCTCATAGCCTATCTCATCCGTAGAGAAGGTCCAAAATTGCCAGCGGATATGATTGAACGCATCATTGCCCTTGCGAACCAACGGGTGCCACCTAATGCGATCACCCATGGCAGACCAAACACGACGTGAGTCACGCATATGGATTGATCATGGATAACCGCTGAACTTACAAGCACTATAGGCACCTTTTGGCATACATGGGATAACGGGAATGTACCCAGAAAGGCAGCTTCTATATTGTAGCACTATGAATGCAAATGAAATCAATCCACGAACTGTTGTGGAGTGGTCCGGTCCGGCCCGCTCCTGCCCCTGAGCCCCTATTCGGGGTTGTATTTAGTCTTGCTCGCGCCTGCGGCGCTATCCAGTCGTTTCCTCTTTCCTCTCACCGCGCGCACTCGAGTTCGACACGCTTGCCTCGCTACACGAACATCTACGTCAAAACCCCATCGTCCAAGCGTCGCCAAATTGCCTCGGTAGTAATGAGCGCCACAGGCGATCCGTTGGGATTATCTATAATGAGGAGGAGCTCTCTGTACTCAGGGGCGCTTCGTAGCCTATTGTAGCCTTCTTATCCACATATCGCAGGGTACATTTGCTACACAATCGTCTATCTTACGTCCAACTGAACGACTGAGACAACCAGCCCGTAAGCGCTTCTAAACTGAACATAGGCGTCTGTAAAATGGGTTTTGCTCGCCGAGAACGGGGCTTGTGGTGAGTGCTCCGTATCGTATCGGAGCGCCGTTGAACACATGACTAGTGCTCACGGCTCTCTCATCCGCCCGATGGGCGGCTCATGATTCTCAGAAGCTCTGCTATGGAGCTCAGGAGGCTCATGAGCGTTGTGGCGGGGCTCATGAGCCTTATAGGTGTTAGTACTATACCTCATGAGTTTCATGAGCTGCATGTAGGTCGTTCGTTAGGGCTCATATGCCGTATACGAAAGCTTGTGAGTCTCACGGAGCGATGTGTTTAGCTTACATATGATATGCTCCAACATGCGTCGTTTTGCGCCGCTATGTACATGCAATCCAGTCCAGTCGATATCCGCTAAATGTCAGCCAGACGGGTCGACGAGCGCTAACGCAGGCACACAATGGTACCGGTATCGATTTAGTGCACCCTCACTAACGTCATATGTAGGACTGACCCAAGGACACCGCTGCTGCTCAGATGTTGCTCTATCGATCGTGCTTCATGAGTCAAGCTTAGCAGAGGGTCGCTCCCAGGCTTCGAGCGCGCTTTCGGAAGACGTAATGAACATCGGCTGAAAGGATGGTAAGCTTGGTGCAAGGTAAGTAACTCGATATACTCCTTCGGGTAATCCCAGTTATCTATATGCATCAGAAACCTGCAAAAACCCGAGCCGGCC
Source organism: Ceratobasidium sp. 392 (assembly GCA_019677385.1). Classification (NCBI taxonomy): domain Eukaryota; kingdom Fungi; phylum Basidiomycota; class Agaricomycetes; order Cantharellales; family Ceratobasidiaceae; genus Ceratobasidium; species Ceratobasidium sp. 392. Next base: position 3,547 of record WSLO01000479.1, read on the forward strand.
GGCAGCAGCCGGCTGGGATTGAAAAAACTGCAAAAATCTGGCCGGCAGGTTGTGGCCCGGCTGCCACTGCGACATCTTGTGCATATTTGGTTTGCAGCACGTGGTGCGGCTCCACGGCTGGAGCCCCGGCCCAGGGTCTGAGACCATGACATCTGCCTCGGAGTCATGACATTTGCCTCGGAGTCATGACATCAGCCCGGGAGACGGAGCAATTGTCACGGCCGCCGTTGCACGTGCTGCGCTGCGCTACAGCCTGGCTGCAGCCGGCCGTGCCAGGCTTGCCGAAAGAGTGTAATATATAATATATAATATGTAATATGCATATACATATTATAGCTCACTCTTGTCGCACACACAGACAAAAGACTATGGTCATCAGTCTAAGAATACAGACATACATTTCAGACTCTAGCATAATGACAGTACAAGTTTTGAGTGCATGTAGCGCGAAGAGATAATCGATATAAAAGACAGCAATACGGCAAATCGACTGTAAAATATTGTTTGCATTCAGCGTTGCATCGATGACAAAGACCAGGGTGTACTCACTAGGAGAGAGGCATGCAATGGCGAACTTAGCATTGAACAAGATCGCATTAGTGCAGGCCACTATACTAACGCCGAGGGATGAGGAGCTTACAGTCTCTGTGACAATCTCTATGAATCATTTTGAGGCGTACACTAGTGGGAGGGAGGCAATGTGGTGTTTAGATTGTGCAAATATCAGTCATCGTGCTGCTTACCGAATTACGAAGACAAGCTATATTAGCTCAAGCTACATGTCTGCAGATCAACAAGCATTGGTGGATTCGCGCGACTTAGAGACGTAGGGAGACGATACCTACCTGGACCTCAAAGATTCGCTGAAGTACCTCGACATCATTGTTGGTTTCTATTAATTATCAGCCCTCTCACAAATAGTGAGGCTACCATGGCACATACCTTGACGCTGCTCTTGCGCAAATGTGCCTGTACCTCGTTGAAAGATAGAGAGGCGAGGCGTTAGTGGTGGACGAGACAAGCAGATATGTCGCAGGGCGTGGGACTTATTAATCGCGCCACCCGCCAGTGGCGGTGCTGACCGTCATGTGAAAGAGGCCAGCATCGGCGCGATGTGATTGGCCCTTGGACGGTGGTCAGTGCGCCTACACTTGAACGAATATGACGGTCCAAGCGCAATCGTCACTCCCCTTCACCCCTGCTCAACCATGTCAGAACGTCGCCGGCACGAGAGCGATGGCGAGGGTGGAAATGGCCGCCGAACTAAGAAACAGAGGATCGAATCCATGAAAGGCGTAAGTGTCCCAAAACTAGGGATTGATGGTGCACCAAAACTAACGCAGAACGGCGATAGGAGATTCAAGTCCTACAGGAGCAGCTCCAGCAGCGCGACGAGAGAATCAACCATATGCAAGAGGACATCGAGGTGCTGCGCCGTCAGATTGAAGATCGCCAAGACGCTGATCATCAAGCCCTGCAAGCTGCCGATGGGAACGCTCCTCCCAGCAAGTCGGATATCAAGCTCTGGAAGAAAGAAGCACAGAACGCTGGTCGCCGGGCTGCGTCTTTGCATGCGCCGTTTCTAGACGTCGACTCTCTAGGTGGCCACCAGGTACAAGAGAACTTAGAGCAGATCCTAAACGACGTTCAGAAGGCCAAGGACGAGGACAGCAGTCTGGAAGATGACGATAAGCCGGCACGCTTCTTCGATTTTGCTCATTTTGACATCCCGGACCCGGTCGAGACGACTCGCGAGCTTGTGTTTCATCTTCTTAGATCGCCTGGAAATTTATGGTTGGACGAGTGGTTCCAGGATGCTGTACGTGTATCCGAGCTGAAATGAGTTGGATACTCACCTATGGATTGAACATACAGCTGAAATTGGGAGCACGCAAGCAGCGAGGTGATTTAGTACACGCGATTGCCAAGTATCACGAGAAGATATTCGACATTACCGATCCAAGATTTGAAGACCGTCGCAAGCGCGCAGATATTCCGCAAGTACAGAACATGTCCCACACGTTCATGCATACTGGCGAAGATGACCCTGTGGAAGATTTTTTCAAGGATAAGATCATTGTTTGGGTTAGCAGTAAAACATATATTAAATATCTAATCGAACTGAGTTAAAACATTGTTAGGTTCTTCGCCTTTTGCTTAACGGACCTTCAGCCATCCGCACTGGTCGCCGTTCACCCAAGTCACGCAAGGCTCATGTCGACATGTGGCATGTCAAGATTGTCACGCCTTCGCTTCTGGCATTTGCCGCCACAGCCGTATGTTGCATATTCTATCTACTGACATATAGTTCTGACTGGCTATTGGATAGATTAAATTTGTTCTTTCTGGCCAACCGAGCTTTGAGGAGGTTTCAGGCGAGACTAACTATACGAAGTGGTACCTGAGCCGCCTCGGACTATTGGAAGGTTTGTATGCGGACGAACCTGACGCGTAAAATGACCTAATCGACTATTACAACCGCGAGGTGCTCCCCGATCGCTATCGCGAGGCTCAATTTGAGGCTCAAGGTGCCGTTGAGGCTAACGATGACTGTCGTGAGGGGATGGATGACGAGGAGCGCGCGTGGTTGGCTCGTCTTCGTGGTGAATGAATAAGAAATACCTTTGTATTTTTTTATGGCTGAGTTTACGTCCTTAACTGTACTTTTATGCGTCTGTATGATTCGAGAATGTATGTGAATATGACGTTCTTGTGAGCAGGTCATGTGACCTTGGGCGTGCACCTTAACACCTTCGACGACCGACGTGGCCCCCTCTTTGCACATGTCAACTCAACACCCTGTGAGTTAAAACTGCGTAAATAACTTCGCATAACTAACATCCGCTGTCATCTTGCAAGGTACTATAAAACAGCCATAACAAATTTTACCTTTTCTTGCTCTCGTCTCGTCCAACACCAATTCTCAAGAGCATTTCATCTTAGGTAAGTTTCACGAACTTCATGTACTCGTATCTAGTACTACCAGCCCTATATCTGCTCAATCCCGCAGGTTATTGCTTCTGTTTACGTTTTAGTTGTGATTGACTAGTGCCGTCGCAGTTTTTGCCACATTTAGGGCAATAATCTTGAGCTTGATACAATACACGGTGAGTTTTGGTTTCGATATACATGCTCAGTGACTTATGTGGATTTAGGTTATTTCTTTGTGGCCGTACTTCTGTTTCTTCGGAAGTACGACCACCACACCACTCGTGAGCAGGCAATCTAAGCATGGTGCGTAGTATCACCCAATATTTTGTGTCTTTGTACATTTTACTAAGTAGTCTAATCGAATTTCTGCCTTGGGGCTGAAGATTTGCATCGATAAAGGTGGATAGGGCAATTCTTCCGCACTTGGGCGTTGCAATTGTTTGCCAGATCACCCGGCCCATGCAAGAATGCGCTCTGCGTTTTAACATGATGCTGATCAGCTCTACATGCTTGATTGCTTGTCCTGCACACCCAGGTACGTCTATTTTTTTTGACAAGGTGGCTGTTGTGCGACCAGCATGTCCTAATTATGTAGTGTGCGCAGGTTGTACCCATTTTGCCGGCTCAAGCATGTGCTATCTCATCTGCCTCGGAAATATATGTGCTCTGCATTTGGTTGTATATCAGTATGTACTTCACTTCGGTCTAGATACATCGCCTCTGACAATGGTCCCAAATAGTCAAGGGTTCTCAAAGTGTAACGGTTCCATGTTTTGTGAATATTCAACCCATCCCTTTCTTCCTCAAGATGCAGCCATTCACTGTTTGTAGATACTATCTACCTTTTGTGCTATTTGGCGCTCGAATTATGACTATTTACCACAGGACCTAATACGTCACGATTGATTCTACCTACTAGACCATGGCTGTAAGTTTGCCCATGTGACATCGTATGACCTGGTGTCGCTCTCCATCTTCAGTGTGCCATATGCTTAGCTCATATATCTGAGAGCAGGTACGTTTGCTCTACTCAAAACTTTCCTGATGTTTGTTTGCAGCGTGAGCTAACTTCTGCTGATTTTACTTGCAGTACTCCCCGCTCATTATCAACATGTCCGCCCATTCCCGGCCACGTAAACGACCCCGCGAAGTGGATACGGCATCCAATAACTTCAGAGCATGTTGCCACTGCGGTGTGCTCTATTCTCTCTACAAGAACGCATGGAAACACCACGAGAAGAGGTGTCCACGAGGTCCAAGCGCAGAGCCTGCGCCACAGATGTCTCAACCCTCAGTGCCAGTGAGTATCCTCTGGCCTTTTCAATTCTGACACTATTATCTCACTGTCTCCTTGGGTCAAAGTTGCCTGTCGATTTTGAGACGCCTTTGAATTCACCCTCAGAATCGAGTTCAGATGACAACAACCCCCAAGGTCCACCTGAAGCTAGTGTGGATTGGGCAAATTTCGGTGGTTTGTTTACTCACGATTCGCAGCTAGCAGACCCTGGTGAGCGGATACACTCTTTGATTATTCCTTGGACCTGTAATTCATGAGCTAAGATCTAGGCTCTGAGGATGCCGATGGTGGCACGGCACAGCCTGACACCCCAATTGAGGATGCGTCTACGGTTCCATCACTGCACGAAGGTGATCTATGGATAAAACGACACCCAGCATCTGGTCGTCCCAGCGGGCTGTCGACGTCTGAAGTACCCAAAGCTGTTGACACAGGCCGTGCTCAAAAACAAGTCATCGCGCCGACTACCCCCATGGTTTCCATTCCGCACGCTCGACGATTTTATTCAAGCCAAGATATTCAGTGACTTCGGAGCAACTGACGGTCATATCAACCGCCAGCTTGCACACTCATCTAGGAGCACTCTCAAGAATGCAAAGGAGTACCATGACACTTTAGCAATTGCAGCACGACTAGAAGGCGAGGTACGTGATACCCTCTTTAGGGTCTACAAGCTATTCAAGCACTCTAATTGCTATTTCTTTAGTTCGTCTCTGAGCCGGTAGTGACTGAGTGGGAGGGCCGTTCGTTCACGCACTATGCACATTTTCAGCCGGTCTTTCCGGTCTTAACGCAGTTAGTTGGCGATCCTGACTTTGCTAAGGACATGGTCTATTACCCAGAAGAACCATACGTACATCGACCAGGAACTCCAGATGGTGCCATGCAAATGTGGGAGGAATTGTGGCACGGTCGGCTTTGGTGGAAACTACAGGTGTGTCATCTCTCCTCAACAGCCACATTAACTATTAATTGATGCTGACCGCGCAAGGACTGTGTTGGAGCGGACAAATGTATCATGTATCTTGTTATTTATATAGATGAAACAAACGTGTCGAAAATTGGAGGCGTGAAGGTCTGGCCTATCTATCTGTGGGTCGGGAACCTCCCCGCTTTCATTCGCAAACGGAGGGGAGAGAAGGGAGGCGGCACTTTGATTGGGTATCTCCCAAAGGTCATTAGCTTTGTATTTATGGTGACGCTTGCTGAACTTAGTCAATCTAGGCTTGGAAGGACAGTGGTGTTAATGATTTGGCTGGCTTTCGCTGCCAAGTCTATCATGACTCGCTTCAGGTCATTTTTGAGGCCTTGAAGATACCGGCCAAATATGGCGCTCCTATGCGGTGTGGCGACGGCGTTACCCGCAACTTTGTGCCGATTATTGCTGCTGGGGCTGCAGACTATATGGAATTGTGAGCGTTTCCGAGGCTGCGGATAAATTGCGTACTCAGCTAACAACATGAATAGTATTCGTATGGTGTGCATCTTAGGTCATAAGAGCAAGCTTCCGTGCCCAATTTGTTTGGTCCCACGGCGGGACCAGTCCCAACTCATGAAACAGTGGCCAATGCGGACGGTACCGTCTACAGAAGATGTACTTCGGCGCGCTAACAATGCAGTGTCCGCTGCACAACGGGACTCAATCCTGAAAGAGCAGTCATTGCGTAACATACGGGTAAGCCTCAGAAGTTCAGGTGTCCAGTTGTTTACTCATATATATGTGTCAGAGCGCTTTCTTTGATATCATACCCCCATGTCACTCAATATACAATGCCATGATTGCAGACCCACTACATCAGATCGAGCAAGGGATATGGGGCAAACACCTCTGGGTTTGGATCAAGGATGCGCTCCCGAAGGCAAGCAAGCAGATTTTAGATGACCGGTGCGTAGTACAATCTTTTGCCCACCATATTCCTAAAGCTCAAACTACTCTAGCATCAAATCGATACAACGATATCCGGACCTGAAACACTTTCCAAACGGAATCACAGAGCTAGAATATATCACAGGAAAGGAGCACGGAATCATATTGCGAGTGTGTCAAGCTTCAATAACCGACTATCTAACTTTCCTAACTGATAATATGCTACTCCGCTCCCAGTTAATAGTGCCACTAATTGGCGATCTCCTGAATCACGAGTATCGCAAGCTTATCCTCTCCACGTTCCGATCTCTTGCCGTCATCCACATGCTCGCAAAGTTCACCACACACACTGATATAACGCTCAAGGAACTGGATAACGAGATTGAACGGTTTGATCGCCTCCATAGGGTAAGTCTTCCGATTTTAACTCTTTTGATTCACAACTAACAAACGCTCACACATATGGGCAGAAACTCGCTGATATATTCGAGGAACTCCGACCAAACTACCCGAAATATCACTCACTTTCCCACCTCACCTATATTATTCGCCAACATAGCACTACCGACAACTATCACACCGGTCTCGGCGAAGCGCTGCATCCACAAAGCAAGAAGGATTACCGCCGTACAAACTGCCAACCTGATTTTGAGATTCAGGTGAGTTAACCACACATTCCCACCGAGGATTTGGTCTGGGTCTTACGGTGAACTAGATGTTACGAATGTACCAAGAGCGCGAGGCAATCATGCGCATTTGTGCCCGTGTCGACGCAGCAGCTAAACACGACGAACAAGGCGAAGAAAACTCAGAGAGCGACTGGGATGGTCCGCGTGTTCACTTTGGGTCTCGCGATCGCCAAGGAAAGCAGTTGGCGACTGCTCTTGTCCAAAAACAGGTGCAGCGCAACCCAAACGCTCAGCACATGGCACGGATCCTGCGCACATTTCTTTACCAAACGATTGGCGGATTCGGGAACCGGATTCATTTCAGGGAGTCCGACCTACCAAGCCTAGAGGGGATGACGGTGAGTTGTACAACCAAGATATCTAGAGATTATTTAGCTTCATTCTCCACAGGTATCAACTTACCACCTAGCCTCTATCGGCTATAGTTCCATACTCGATTCTCGAAATGGGTTAGACCTTGCCCGCAGTACAGAGTCTTGGCGCAATCAAGGACCACGGCATGACTTCATTATTGCAAACGATGGCAAGGAGTTCTTTGTTGCTCGCCTGCTGAACCTATTCAAACTCAAGGCGCGTGACAAACAGCACTCGATTGCATACGTCCGAATGTTCCGGGTTGACCGCCGAAGCAAGTCGACCGGGTGCATAGAGCTAACCGACACTGGAAACCAGAAGTTTATACTCATAGACACTATTATTCGCTCATGCGTAGTAGTCTCGCCCGGTATTCGAGAATCAAAGCATGTGTTATGGGACCTAGAAGGTCCCGATATGTATCTCCGTTTGCGCGAGCTATAGACATGCTTGTATGTAGTATCTTATCGTATATCTATGCTATTTATTCGCTTACACCGCAGCCCGCAGCTGTGGCTGGCTGCGGCCGCCATCCCAACTGCCAAGGTCCCAGCGCGCTGCGATGATTGGCTGTGGCGGGATGGCCCAGTTTTTGCACTGCCACAGCCGGCTCCACCGCTCCCAAAATCGGACGAAGCAGCCGGGCGGCTGCAGCCTAGGTGGTATTTCCCTGATGATCTAAAATACCCGTTGCAGCTGGCCTTTTCGACGACAGGAGAAGGCTCAGGTTGCCAACCTCAGTCAAGCAGTGCACTTTGAATCGGTCGTGGATTGGATCCAGGTCAGTCGTGTTGAGCAATCTGCTGCGCACCGTACGCATGTATAGAAGTCCAACAGCCTATGCACACAGTGTATTGCTCAAACTGCCAGTTCCGTGAGCGTTAAAATGTATTGACCCTATGTAACACATTCCCTAAGTTGCTTTGTATCGTTCAGCCAGATATAGATACACACCATACTGTTTAGAATACTTGGAGAACTGTATCCAGTAGACCTCGGCATCTCTCGCCTGGCATATAAATTACTGGTTAATTCGTAATTCATACGCTAGCAGCGTATCCCGCGATGCTTACTTCCAGCGCACTTCCAAAGATACTGTAGCGTTACGACCATAAGTCACTTGCATAAAAGTGTCGGGCGCCTTTACTTGTTTGTACACCCGTCTCCCTACGTCGGCTGCCGTGGGGACAAGGGACACTTTTTTTCTTGGTCGTCGACCAAAAGCAGACGGAGTTTGATAGGTATACAGTCGACTGCCGGTTACTGCTCGCTCGCTAAGTGCTCGCTTCGATTGATGGAGCTTCTCGGGCCGGTCCATAACCGGAGCTGTGTAGTCGCACAATTCAAGCGCCGGATGCTGCGTCAGCTGCGCCAACTGCGATTTTATTTTTTACACTTGAGATGTACTTATAAATTGCGTGTATTCGAATGGATCAGAGTCAAACACACTCTCTCTTTCACTCTCTCATTTTCTAGTTTTTTTTTTAGTACTTAAATCGCACTCAAACTGTAAGTTTCACCCGCATACACTCTGTTTTAGTAGCCTATATGCTCATTTCGTCGAAGCAAACCATGTCTGGCAGCCAAGACCGACTCACGTACGCCCAAAAACTTGAGGTTATTGGGTTATACAGGCAACACCGCGGCCAGATGTCCACGGACGAGCTATTGCTCTTGCTTCGTCGAAAGGGTTATACCACAATCTGTGCACAAACCGTTCGTCGATACGTCCGGACCGAGGACTCTATTCGCCGTCATGTCAACGCCAACACGGCCAACGGTGCTGCTCGTCGGAAGGCTCGTGTTGCTCATTCGGACGCTGAGCAACGATTGTGCGAGTGGATTGTAGAGGCCGAGGGGCGTAACATGCGGCTAAATGGGATTACCATCCGACTGAAAGCACAGCAGATCGCTGATGAGCTTCGCATCCCTCCTGGTGAGAGGATCGCGTTCTCTGACGGCTGACTCACTCGATTCAAGCAACGGTGGGGCTTGAAGCAATCTGTTTTCCGTGGCGAGGCGGCCTCGGCTCCTGTTCACACGATTGACGGTCATCGGACTACCCTGCGCCAGCTCCTCGCCCGCTATCCCCCTGCCAATCGCATCAACATTGACGAGACAGCACTTTCGTACCGAAACAGTCCCTCCAGCGGATTGGCTACGCATGCGTTGTCAGGGCTCAAGGCTGACAAAACCCGACTTACATATGTTGTTGGGACGAGTCAGACAGGTGAGAAACTCAAGCCGCTGGTCATTGGCCACGCCAAGCGCCGGCGATGCTTCATGAATGGCCCTCTCGAATCTTATGGGTTCAGTTACCGGTCCAACAGCAAGGCCTGGATGACCTCGGCAATCTGGCACGAGTAAGTAAACTCATCTCCTCATGTCTACGCCTAAATTGAGCAATTTTGTATTTAGCCATCTTTCTATCCTCAACGCCGAGATGCAGCAGCAAGACCGACACATCTTGCTGCTTTGCGACAACGCCAGCTCGCATAGCCTCAGTGGAGCGACGTACTCGCACATCGAGGTGGCTCATTTGCCCCCCAACCTCACGTCGTGGCTCCAACCGATGGACGCGGGGATTATTCGAACGTTCAAGGCGAACTACCGGCGCTTATTGGGCTTGCATGCGCTCGAACTCTACGCGCAAGGTGTTGAAAACCCGTACCACGTCGACCAGCTGGTCGAAATGCGTCTGGCGCAACAGGCTTGGGACTAGGTAAGTTCTGGCACTGTTCAGAACTGCTGGCGTCATACCGGAATTTGTCCCGAAGAGTAAATGTTCACTTATATCCATTCTTTTGTTTTTCCGTTTCTAAACTTGTCTGTACTCTTCTCAATGTGAGCTGTGCCGTTTTCTATACTCAAACGATGTCTGGAATGCCTCGTTTATAATATATCTCTTATATTCATCGGGGGACAAAAAAGCGAAACCGCTGACAAAGACGAAAACGCCTAGGGTTTGCCCCGAAGCGGAGGCTTGCTTAAGGCCCATCAGCGAGCACTAAGCGGAAGTCGACTGTACTTTCAACCAATGAGAGAAGCCAGGTGGGCTGAACATGACTTGAGAGGCAACTTCTATGACTGAGGATGCGTGCAGGCAAAAATCTTCTAACCTAACTTGCTTGTATGTGGCCTGCTTTTAAATTTTAAATCGAATTCAAATTCAGGTGCATATGCCCCCCAACGTCGCTGGTCCGGGGGACAGGGGACATTTTGGCTACGAACGTCGCGTCGGCCGCCCAGGGGACAGGGGTCCGACGTTATGGTCGGAACGCTACAGTAAGGTGATCCTTTGGTCCAGGCGGAAGTGGTAGCCTACTCTGAGATGAATGCCATGAATACAAGAAGGAAGCAGCTCCCCAGCAAGAGCCCCGGAATCACGGTGCTATCTGGCATGGCGGGGGATGGTTCAACACCCGTCGTCGGGCTAGTCGTATATCGGTTCAAAGCATTTGAAGATTCTGATGGCGGTTATCTCGGACGCAGCTGAGGAGGCGGGCGTGACTAATCAGCCGACCGCGGGCACCTGTCCGGGTACAAACCCGTTGGATTTCCCTGCCCGGGTACTGTGACCACGGAAAGGTCTCATGTTAGACTTACGATGGGGACTTCCATAGTTTTTGGCACGTGAAAGCTGGTGTCGTGGCACGTGGTCAGTGAGCATATGGGTCATCACGTGGCCAGGGTTGGCCTGCCTCTTACAACCACCTGTATTCCGTGCCTGACTATGAGCCAAGAGACTATTGCGACTACTTCCCACACAATAACGGGCATTCTGCCTAATCAGTATCTTGTAAGATTTATTATTTTTGCTAACGTCAATGACGTTTGCCAACTGGTTACTGGTGGCGATTGTCGTAGGTGCAGTTGAAGGCGGACCGCGACCTGGCGACTCACTTGAGTTGGCTTCATGGACAGCTGTCTGAGCATTACGGTGGGGCATCGACATGTGGAGTCACACATGAGTTTACGCGCAAGTATCCGCCCCATTTTATCAATCCGCTTGTGCTGACGTGTCGGCATGTGGCTAACAGGGCTTAAGGGGTACGCCGCAAAATTCACCGAACCAATAGCGGAGCATGTGTCGAACCGCGATGAAGTCGAGTCCGTTGTTCCCGACCGCCAAGCGACCTACTAGCCAACTTGATCAGAGCCTTCACCCGGTTAATTTCTTGTGAATGTAACTGAATTTCATGTGTCATGACCCCAGAACTGTTTGAGTAATCTCAATGCAACATGAGCTGACTCAAATCCAGTTACTGTAACTTGTGATAAGCCGAACTAGGCTGGTTCAGGAGTGGAGCACAGCCATATTCGCTTTGATAGACCGCTGTGGAACTTTACCGCAGGACCAGGGAACTCCAACGGGTTGGTACTCGGACAGGTGCCCGCGGTCGGTTGATTAGTCACGCCCGCACGAACCGACCCTGTGGCAGTGCCCCGGCTGGACAGGTGACCACCGCGCGGGTCTGCTCTATGTAGTCTGGGACGGCCGCGAAGCGGCCGGCCAGTGACCCGGCGTTAGACGGGAGCAAACGCTTTTGGACGGATTTCGGGCCCAGCGATCGTGGGACCACGCGTGCAGCGCGTGCATAGAAGCAGGTCACGTGAGCGCTTATCTCTCCGACTCGTTCGTGGCGGGCAGCCGCATCCTCGTCGACTCACCGCGTAGCCGCCATGTCTGGGAAGCGTAAGGAGCCCAGCGATGAAGGTTTCACATTTGTCTTGGAAATACCTGGTAGAGAGAATGAGACACCGGGTGCCTCGTCATCTTCCGTTGGTCCCCACCCCGTCGATTCAGCGCCGAGTAGCGCAAAGCGCCGTCGTTCAAATCCCGATACTGCTCCCTTGGGCTCATCCAAGACAACCCGAATCGTTGAGCGGCTTAAGAAGCACCAGAAAACCGAGCAAGTTATGGGTTTTTTCTCCGATGCTAATAGATTCACGCTCGGTGACTTTCTGGCGGACTTACTCGACCCCACGGCAGAATTGAGCAAATCTACTGAGTCTGCTCTGACCGCGTGGCTACAATGACGTACGAGAGCTGGCACTAGGCCCGCTGAGACTGTTGACAAGATATACCGACACGAGTTTGGTCTTGAGCACCCGAATAACCAACAAATCCGAGCGGATTTCCGTGACCTTGAGCGTGATCTCGATGTCTTTGGCTCGCTCCATATTCTGAGG
>WSLO01000480.1:0-15852 GCA_019677385.1 Ceratobasidium sp. 392
TATACTTCTGCGCTATAAAACGATGTATATTGCAAAGCTATATACACAAAACCCGTGCCGCTGCGGGTCATTCTCTCCAGGGGTAGCTGGTCATGTGACCGATATTTCGAGGCACTGTATTTCGTGATACAAAATGACTGTTTACATACAAAATTCATGTGGGAACAAACACGGGACGCGTATATGCGCGGCAAGTCAGTTGCGTCGGATCATGGGAGTTTTGGATCTTCAACACGAACCGAGCGAGCTAGCGGAACTAGTGCAATCAAACTCATTAAAGTATGCGTCTGCGGTGGTATTAATATGGTCTCTGGTTCCGACAAGGCGAGCCGAAACTGCGAGAAAGCGCCAAGAAAGAGCAGCCACGGATACAGAGGGGATGCTACCTGGCCGGCTAATCAGATTCAGGTCGAAACGCAGGGGTTAGGTTAGACAGCCAGAAATCTACAGCGGCAGAGCAAGAGTTGATAACAGACTGGTAAAGTGCGCGGGTTAACGCATTTCTTGGCAATTCCGGGGCAACCCGGTGATGTGTGTATGAATAATCCTGGTCATAGAGAGGTGTACCGAGGGCGGCGAGGGGCTATTTTATGATTAGCTCGAACAGGTTCTCGACGGAAGCGAGGTAACACACCGAGAGGTTCACAAAACGCTGTGAGCCTATAATCTCTCTTATGTGACCGGTCCGACCTTCGCGAGCCAATACTCGGAGATGACTAAACTCGACAGCGGCGGCAACGGAGACGACTGAAGATAGTACAACTTGATGAGGAGTAATGTATATCACGAATGGCCAGTTCGCAACTGGTATTTTGAGGCGACCGAGAATGTTAAAGACAAAAGTCTCTAGTAGCTATTGACTTAGCGCGGGGCGTGCAGTGGAAGCGTTAAACATGATGAACTGATCATATTGAACGATACACAGGTACTCTATATATACATTTCGTGTGAGACAAGCGAAAGGACGCGTATATGCACGGCAAATGAACTGAGCCGTCGGATCATCACGAGATCCGAGAGTGTGATCTTCAACAGAGAACAAACAAGTCAGAATCGTCGTCTTGGGCAGTATGACCGCCGTTCCAGCGGACCTAAGAGGACGAAAGAACCGGGGACATCTATACTGAGCGGCGAGTCAACGAGAAGTGAACAGTCGAGCTAACATCCTAGTGTGGTAAACGACGACAAATAGAGGATCCTCGAGATGAGAAATACAAGATATGATTTTGAGATGGCGGAGCTGAGCACCACGTGATCGCGGACACAAATGACTGCAAACACAGGGGCCAAAGTTAATGTGGGTAACTTTATCATTTACAATCGTATCGTACAAGTTTTAGTTCGCAACATGCGAAAGTGTCATCCACAACGCATGATGGAAAGCTTAGTCCACACACTCTCTAGTTTCATGGGCCCTCTCCGATATCACTCACTGATCTAGGCTAGTCCCAGTCGCAACCTGAGCCGGTTCCTCCTCCCCTGGGTAATACCTGTACGTGATTCAACATTCATGATTAGATTAGGTCATCGTCAAATCGATAATACAAACGCACCTACGCACGCAATTTGGCCAGGCCGCTCGAATGTAAACTTTGTCCCTTCATCCCTTCGTGCCATACGCCTTCACCATCGCTTTTCATCCGGCGATACAGCGGTATGAATCGCAAAAAGGATGGCTTGCAAACGGTTTCGCGAGGTTTAGTGTCTCTGACCTCTACCTCCTACCATACTCAGGCTTGTCCACAGCCTCAAAAGACATGATATGCTCTGTGCGAACCAATCAACTGAAGAGTCTGCAATGAACCTGTGAGGTCAAGCATCATCAGTAGTGTCAAAAAATGGCATTGCAAGGGGAAGCGTACAAGTGAATCGGGAATGAGATTTTCTCAAGCAGATTCTGAAAAATACGACGAGACCTCGCGATTGAAAAGGATCTAGGAAGGACATGACAAATGATGAGACTCGGTCGATACGACGAATCGGACCAACGGCTACCAATCAAAGCATGACGTAGTTCAGCAATCCATCCAGGCACGCGGTCATGATCGCCATCAAACCTAAGTAGAGCGGCATCAAGCCCAGCCATTGGCGAAAAAAACTGAGATGCGCATAAGAGTAACCTAACCTGGAAGGCGAACCGCAGGCCCAACCCAACCCGGACCGTACCCCGACCCCGTATTTCGATGGAATCAGCAGACTCGACGGGAGATACAACCTGTAGGAATCCGCTGGTTACTCCGAAGGTAAATAGGAGAAAAGGCGAGGACAAGGCGCAGGAATCGACCAACATGCGCAAGCCGTGTTCAGGGAAACAAGACCGGGACTCGAATGCCGTGGTGAACTGTCTGGGATCGATGAACCAAATTTCTCACGGCCTGCTGCAAACAATGCGGACAGTTAGTAAAGCGAACTAACCAAACGATTTCAAAACATGGAAATCCGGAGTTGAGAACGCGAATCCGAGACGAGTCGATCCAGGCACGTCGTGCCAAGCCGCCGCCTTCAAGCTTCTCGACACAAACTCCACACTGCCACGTTCCTGGCCAGGAGTAACATTCAGAAACCAACTCACCGACGCCAACCAGAGCAAAATCACTATTGAAGTAACCCAAACCACGAGTCTGTATCCAAGTAAACACCCAGTTACGTTCCGCTCCTCAGATTTCGCCAGCCTAGGTGTACTCGAAATAAGAAATGAATCGAGTCGCCCGCGTTTCGGTTTCCCCCAACTCAGTTTGCGTCCGTTGCGTCAATCATCTCTCCTCTCGGTGAAAGTCCCGAAGTTAGATATCCTCCAGCCGCCTCGTACTCGAACCAGATTCCACGCCCCGGCCAGCTTGCAGAACGCATTCCAAACGCCGAGGTTAGATAAGAGTGACAAAGATGACGAGGGACGGAAAATGCCTCGGCTTATCCCTTCGCCGTGTAGCCCCAGAGTACCGTCGTTCGCCCGATGACACTTTCCCGAACTTGCGCCGGTTTTGAAGGGATCCTCGAGGAGCCGCCTCGAACTTTCGCTGGATCGGTCCGTATGACCAGCAATCTGCAGCTCGTGGGCCACGAGGCAGGCAGGTGGGTGGAGTGTCTCCGCGAGTCGAGTGTGAATTCAGTCCGTCGATGGCCGCTTCGCAATCACTTTATCCCTCGCTCCAGACCAGTCAAATGAACGGGATTCGAGAGGGTTGAAGTCGAGCCCGAGCTAGCGAGGTGTACTGACTTAGGCATCGGTGACCTTGGCGATATTGGAAGAAAATCGGAATGAAACGCCGATGCACGAATGAGGGACATCCTGGCCAACGTGATCCGCGAAGTGCGTTCGGCTCTCGACCTCGTCGAACCAGATTTTTTAGCCGCCTTTGTCGCAGCCGCAGCCCCCTCTCATCCCGCTGACGTTCCTTCTCATTGGCGTGGGTATAATCTCCGCCCTAGTGGTGACGTACTTCAACTCGCGGCTGGACGATTCGCGATAAGGTCTATGGCTGGATGTCACAGAGGGAGAGATGGGGGCGAGGATAAGGAACTGGTCCAACGAGCGGGGAGTGCATTCGAATAATGAACTCGACGCCAGAGCAAAGGCGGTTGCGGATCTCGTACTCCACGTAATAGATGCCGAGATTAAAAAGATTACGGAGGCCTAGTAGGAAGTTGTGGACGGAAGTACGCAGGATTGAAGGTGGCGAACGAAAGAGTAGTCGGAGATTTTTCAAAGACTGGTTATGGTCCTCGTTTGCTACGAGCAGGCTGATATATTGAACCCAGCGAAAGGGGCGCAAGGGCGGCGGATTCGTGCGAGGAGTGGGCGCCACAGCCGTCGGTGAAAGTCCATGTCCAGTCGCCAAGTTCAAGTTTGTCGTTTTTCTGACCACCTAGTGCGCGGATTATTCAAGTGGCCGATTGCTTGGCCGTTTCTAGTCGACCGAGGGATGGGAATAAGCGATGCCCAATATCGAGATTGACCGACGCGAGAACGCGATGTGCTATAGTATAATTAGCTTGAGCCCGGTCTCAGCGTGGAGAACACAATGAACGCACCGTTACAAAAAGATTATTGTTCATTTGCACAGTGGATGGGATTCACCCAGCGTGAGCGAGCCAGTCTCTGACGAGGTATAAACTTCGGAATCGAATGAAGTGCTGATTTAGCATATCAAGTACGTCAAGCGATGAAAGCTTAAAGATGGCTAAGCGCAAAGGAACGTCCCCGCCTGATGCCATGATGGTGGGACGAAAATCACAGCTCTCATCCACGTGACCTCGGGCACAAATGGTCGCAAATCAGCAGAGCCACAACAATCTCGCCACCCGAAACGATATTGCTGCCAAATGCGTGCATTTTGATCGTCTACGTACAAAAAAATCGACTTGAAATACCGATGTACCAGTGGTTCGAATGGGGTGATACATAGTCCGTGCTCAAACTCGATCCCCTATGAACCTCGCGGAATTCCCCTGCGAAGGTGATCTTGGTCTCTTCTCAAGCGATCGAAAAAGATTCTAAGTACAGCCTAAGCTCATGCGTTCAGAGACTCAGTAGCGATATGATTCAGCAAACTCTCCACTTGATGTATTCTTAATGTTTTAACTACATCGCAAAGCCCAACCAGAGCCCCAACTTCGCCGATTCGTCTCAAACACAACTAATCGTTCCTACGATGTATAGACCCGTTCCACACACGAGCTCTCGACCTACTTGTAATTTCGAGATCCGAGTTCAAATCGTGAAAGCTGTGTATCGAGTCGAAAGTAGGACCAAGGACGTTAGATTAATCCATCCAGGCACGCCATCTTGCTAATTCACCGAGCCGCCGGCTGCTAGATCGTTGGTCCAAACAGTACGTCATCCAGGCACCGAGGAAAACGCTAACGCACGAACAATTTCCTCTCCCATCGCCTTCCGACTTCCCACCCCAATTGCATCTCCCAGCGCATTTCCACGAACGATAAGATAAACGGTGTAGAGATCTGGGCCAGGTAAGCCCTTGTACATCATAGAACCGCGATGTAACGATTAAAGATGGGCCTAATGCATCCAATTTGGCAAATTTCGTAGTGCGCGAGGAGGAATTTCCAGAGAACAGGTGAACCGCGTTTGTGTCCGAGGTGGAAATGACATCCTCGTCCGAGAATGGGCTAGTTCGAGCTCGAGTCAAGCTATCAGGATCTCCAGTCATGCCACACTCCAAATTTTAGCGATATGATGCCAACACAGACGCCAACGTAGTCAAGTCCGACCGAAAAACGTGCGAATTTCGATCCCAGAGTAAAGTATCGATCATAGCCTAGGACGCGTCCAAACGAGCGCAATTAAAGCCGCTGTGGTTTTAAGAAAACGTCGAAAATTTGGTCTCGAGCGGACGAGAAACTTGTCGGATATCCGAAATCGGCCGAGCGCTATTTTTCGAACGGCCTAGCAGGCGTCTACAACGCCCAACACACTTCCACCTTCAAGGCACCTGCGCCAAATTGGACTACCTTGAGCGATCTCTCGTGCGAGAACGAGACAAAAAACGCACCTCATAACGCGAGCTCACAAGAATTCAGCCTTCGATGTGACCAGATCCACTCATGATTGGGCCACCTGCATCGATTGGGCTCTGGGTGTTGCGCATCACACATCCAAGTGTTAACAGGTCGCTCGGCCAATGGTTCAGTGTCGACCGGGTTTAGAATTCCCAACAGTTTGATTTGAGGATTGCAGAACTCAAAGTGGATGTCGAACCTCGTCGATTTCTTTTTACGTGACCAGCAAAAGAGCAGTGGTAGGCGAAGAAAGAATCGTGTCCTGGACGGTGGCGGCTGTGGTCGTCTAACTCCTAGCAGAATGCACCAGAGACGTTGGCGGTGAGGCGAAAGCGCGGCCACGGTTATTTGATCGGTGCGAGATTTATCGATCTAGACGGAATACAACGTCTGTGCCTAGGTTTGATCAAAGCGGGACAACGCAGAAGGGTCGTACAGGAAGCGCCAAGTGACTATCTCGTGCTCAGCAGTGTCGCTGGGAGTTTCGGGCTGAGATGGACGATTGGTAAACCAGACAACTAGGAGAGGAGATATGAAACCGTGAGCTCAAGTCCTTTGAACTGGAGAAGACAAGAGGCATGACGCACCAAGGCTTGGCTCAACTACGGCTTTGAGAGATATCACCGCCGCCCTTGATTACCAGCTGAATTGTGGTCCTGTCGGCCTTGGCGAGCTGACTGATGGCAGAGTAGGCGAGTTGGGACGGCCCTGAGCGCGTCGCAGGGAGCAGAGAGGCGAGAGCTAGTTGGTTGGGGTCATACTAGACCACAAGGCTGATCTCTATCCATACGTTGCCGAAACGCCGCGAGGTGGGTGGAGAGGTTCCGGTAAGGCGGACCTGTAGACCCAAGCGGAGGATGTATCCAAGTTGAGTGCGAGACCGGCTTCAGATGATTATCCACGCAAGGAATTAACCGCAAAGATCGTGGCAGGAGAATAGAAGCTTATTGACACGTGACCAGGGACCCAAACCACATCAAACATCGGGCACTAAAGATTATTCCGTCATACAAAACTCTGTTTATCGCGAATTCTGCTATTTTTTTTTCATGTACATACAGTCATATTCTACTTGAAGTCCCTGTTTCCAGACGGAGCAGTCTTCCTAGCTCACGCATTCCCTCCTATGCATCCTTAGCTCTGAACCCCACCAACTCGAACCAGACCGCTCCTATAGTTCGATAGTCGAGAGAGATATGTGAAAAACCGATTCCAAGGCTAGATCCTCCGGTGAAGTTACGAGTTGAAACTACATAACTCGATTTAACGGTTTGTGAGTTTGAACACAAGACCGGCCCGGCGAATCGCACTGGAACCAACTTGATTCACTCACAAGATCGTCACCCCTCATGGGATAATGATTCCGTCGCTCGCGCCAGGATATAGCTCGCTCGCACGCCTCCATCCCGAACTCGGATCCGATGGGTGAAATAGTGAGCCTGAACCAATGACATCAATGTCAAGGGAACGATCCAGGAACGCGATTTTGCCAATTCGCTGAGCAGCCGGCTTCGTGAATATCCGCAGATTGACCATTGTTCTGTCACTTTCAAGCTCATCCAGGTACCCGGAAAAAAAAAGAGAAACAGGCCAACGAATTCATTTGGGCTCCGCTTCCAGTTGGGTTCCACTATCTGTTCCACCGTGCAAACAAACAGATTACGGAGAAAGAACGGCTTATTTTTCGCGGAGATCAACTGGGAATATTATTGTCCAACGAAAATTGGCATCAAAGGTTACGATGCATTGCTTTAGACTTGCACTGATCCTTGACGGCTTAGATATCTGTGAAAGATGACTAGAAGTACACTCACAGGACCATTTTCCACGCCACAAAGCTCAGCACCCTGACCTCCAGTCCAAACGAATGTCCAATACTGTCTTGCACATCGAGTGCTGCCGGAACTAAGTGAGCGTGAGGAATGATATCTAGACAAACCAAAGCGCACCACGTTTCAAATCATCTCCAATCCCAAAACCAAGCGTCCCCAGTCCAGCTCGTGCACGGACCCTACTCATTTCACACGAGGCCACCTTTGAGAGAGATAGTAACTCGTCCGAAATGCGAGCGCAGGGATAACAATCGCGGTGTTGCGCTGCTGGGGCCCAAAACCACTGCCGCTTCCGCCGGAGCCTGCTGAAATTGGTTCTGACCTCTGCACCCCAGCCAGCCGCGCATCAGTTCCAACTCAAAGAGACCCGCGTGTGCTGGTGATTTCTCGAAACTCGTCCCTAGACTGCTCGGAATGGAAAGGTGAATAGCCGGATCAGGGCCGAGTTCTACTCCAATTAAGCGTGATCTAGCCTGCGAATTCGCGGTTCCGAGTTGGTATTTTCGGTCGCCTCCTGAACCAGCTGCAGAACGGCAGGGTTTGAAGAGTCAATGTCACGCGTGGATGGGTGATAAATGGCGAGGAAGACAGGATGCATCGGAAGCATTGGAATAAATGGACCTGGCACGTCGAGTCCGAGAGTAAAGATAGTTCAAGTCGGCGTATAAAGCGGTTTTGGGCTGTGGTCCGATTATCGAAGCAGACTCGGCAGCCGTATGTGTTCCTGCCACCCCTACAGGTTTTTCCACCGTAAAACCGCCTGCGAAAGCGCAAAAGGTGGACTCCCGGAATCCGTAGTCTGACGATATGGCGGCAAGAGATAGAAACGAGGATACAATAGAGGACCGGAGGAGGCAGCAAAGACAAAGTCGCTGCAGAGGGCGCAGAGACGTCGTAGTGGCACGAGGATGACAGAATTGTGAGGGCGATTGGTCTGTAAAATAGTCGCATAAGGAGATTCGTAGCGTCGAACGCTACGAGCAGAAGGCAACGCTCTTTTCGGCAATGCCTGATTCTCTCCTCTGGCCAGCAGGAACCTCATGAGATGACCGATGGGTGGGAACTGGGGTATTGGTCGTCAACACTTCGCATGCATCGCAGTTGCAGCCATGGCCCAGGTCTCGGTCAAGAGGTCGAGTTTTAGTTTGCGTGTTGTCGATTCAAGGGCAAAGGGACGGGAATAGGTGA
Organism: Ceratobasidium sp. 392; assembly: GCA_019677385.1. Classification (NCBI taxonomy): domain Eukaryota; kingdom Fungi; phylum Basidiomycota; class Agaricomycetes; order Cantharellales; family Ceratobasidiaceae; genus Ceratobasidium; species Ceratobasidium sp. 392. The sequence continues at coordinate 8,541 of WSLO01000480.1, forward strand.
CATTTTCGAGTGAGTTATTACAAGACCGTGGGAAAAATCGGAGAAATTGTGATGCCGGCATACCTATGATATCATTAGCGCAAGCTGGTTCCCGGTGCCAAGTGAAATATAAAGCGCGACGTACATGGATTCGATAAAGCTCTCCATGTCTGGTGGAGCCCTCATGACCTCAACCAGCCAGTACGTGGATGCCTTTGGATTCGATACAGGGAGTGACGAAGCAGATGTCGTCCAAAGTATTGAAGACTTGTCAGCGCCCGGTTCAGATTGAATGATACGAGGCGTACCAGGAACGAGACAAGTCAAGATCTCAGCTTCATCATTAGATCGTCATCCAGGAGGGGGGCAGGAACAATGAGCGGCAAAAATGGATACACCGAGAGTTGTTTAACCAGGCTCGGACTAGGAGATATGACGTCATTGATACCTCAGTTGATAAGGATACCAGCTGGAGACAATCACTTCCACAGCGAGGTGGACGTGGTGGATAGCTGAACGATTTCATTGACCACGTGATCTCGAACCTAAATCACAACAAACAACGGGGCCAATTATGATTCCGTCGTACGCGAGGGCCTGTCATCGCAAGCGGTTATATTATGGTTATTGACCCACTGCTACATCTGCCTATAGTTCTAATCCATTGCGCGACCCTGGTTCAGTACTCGCCTTCGAGCCCAACGCCTGTCCTGCAGACTCCTTCCTCGGCGTCCCGCCAACCTCCCTGCTGCTTCTACGTTAACTAACGGAAGGAAAAAAGCCAAAGTCGGCTCAAATGTCGGTGTGCTCCAGTCTGTTGAAGAGTCGGAGATGCGACGTCCCGAATCGTGGTTCGTTTGGTCTTGAGGCGCAACATCAAATTCGGCCCAACTCGCATACGCAAACTCTCACCTCGTGTAGACCTGTCCTTTCCAGTCGGCCTGCTTACGCGTGTCCGCCACTCTCTTTGGATGAGAACGGCAAGATGCTGATCCAAAACTCATCACGTACTGGCTCACGCGAGGAATCCAGGCACGGGTCGTCCATAATTTGCCGAGCCGGCGGCTCGGCGTCCAAACCTCGATGACGTCGCCAGTCATCCAGGCACCGAACGAACGAGGAAATAAACTTCGAGGCTCAACGCCTATCCCCATAACTAGGTAGGACTGTGCGAAATAGGATGCCGTGGCATTCATGGAGGTCGACTGCACAACACCTCCGTTCGTCCATACAGATTGTGGTATCCAGGCTCTGTGTTTAAGCTATTGCTTGTCCTTTCGTACCGCACTATAGTGTTGTTCTGTGCTAGTTTTTCAAAGTGACGATCAGCGGCTCATCGGTTACGGCTAGTCGAGATATCAAGTGCCAACCTTTGATACCGGTCGAACGACGTTTCCCCAGATGTCTTTAGCGGTCAGTTATCAAAAACATGGTTACGGGAGGCTGGCGGTTTGTTCAAAGGCAATTGCGATATACAAGATGAGAGTTTCGTTAGTTTTGGTCCGCCTTGGGCAAGTGAAGAGTTCAGATTGTCCCATGCTCGGGTGCTATAACCGAGTCTCGCAATGCCAATATACTGCAGTCCTCAAACAGAGGCTCGTACGAGAAGATCGGAAGACTCAGACCCAGGCAAGGGTGATCAAAGGATCTATGTGGGCGCAACCGATATCGTCATTGAACGAGTTTGAGTCGAGACGGTCGTTTCACGCAAAAGAGAAACCAAGATTTTGAACTAGCCAAAGGTTCTTTCGGAAATTTTCCGACCAGATGTCGCGGCGTTCGAAGAAACATTGTACTGGGGCTTTCGAGCGACCACAACCAGCGGAAACTCCAACTATGACGAGATTGGGTGTATAACCATGAGCATTTGATGCCGAAAGCTGGTTTGTAACAACGTCTGCCGAAGGGCGAAATGCCGATTAGAAAGAGAAAAGATTCTATCGTAGACTTCAACCCTTGGTTCCACGGATGACTTCAATAAATCCACCATGCACGCAAACATAAACGTGACCTGACTTCTGACACGGTAAGCTTCGTAGACTCCAGCCGCCAGCGCTCAAAGCGATTATCAATCCATTTTGAGCGTTAGAATACCACTGATTCGATCAACAGTTCGAAAATTGGGTCAATCCGAGGGGGTGTTGATCTATAGGGCATATTTAATGATTCATTAGGCAATTCAAGGGCGACAATCATACCGTGGATCAAATTCTCAAAACACTCCCACAGAGTGAACAAATCCATAGAGACTTGGATTGCTCGTACGACGTAGGGGCCACGCGAAACACAAATCCAAGCACAACTAACCGCTGAGCCATCGGTCCAGGGTTGACCGAGTCCAGAAACTAATAGAACTGAGCTCAAAACTTCAATGCGCGGAGTGATGGTCAACTTGGATAGATTTTCCCATGAGATAACCGATAGGAGAGACGATTGCCAGTGGGAGGAGGGACCGAGATGACGGAGAACGAGACTAAACAAGCAGCCTAGCGTTCCAGGTAGGCGAATGGATGATAAGTCGAGTGCTTCAAGAAACGAAAGGAACCGGATCTCAAAGTAGTCGCGTCGCAGCGTGGTGGCAGGGAGACAAAAGCTTGAGACCACGTGATCATAAGACAAGTTGTTTGCGTCCGAGCAAAAGTGCAAATAATCAATAAATTAATCGTCTGTACGATACATCGTTCACATAAGACATCTTTCGCGATGACTTCCTCCCCGCTTACAACCAGACCACCGCTCTTTTCTAAAACCGCTTCTCAAGCCCACCACACCTCACACTTGAAGTCTCGCCGACAGCGATATGTTCCATAGACCTCGAGCTACTCGCTTCCGCTAAATAGGTGCAAAGAAGCCGCCAACGCGCGCAGGTTTTGGGGATCTCGGCGTCCACGCAAACCCCTAGCCAGAAATACTCAAGCCTTGACCCTCGGCCACCCGCTGGCAGGTCTTATTAGCCCAGCAAATTCACCCCGCATCCGCAAGTTTGCACCCGCGCTTCACTGAAATATGATCCAAGCCGCAAAGTCGAAGAAATCACGTCCGAACCTCGAAGGCTAGGACACCATGCTAGAAGTAGCAGTATTTTGCGTTCGAGGTATGTTCCGTATCTATCCAAAGCCGAGTCCTGAGCGGATGATCAGGAGTCGAGAAGAGGTTTCATTCAGTCGTACTCGCGTGAGAGGGATCCCGGTCGCTGGCAAAGGAGGAAGGTGGGAGGAGCGACATGGATACTTCGGCAGAGGACGGTGCAAAAGTTGGGGAAAATGGCGCCATCAGCCTAAGTCGAACTGACCAACAGTTATGGCAAGATCAGCTGGAAGACCGTACGTGCCGCGGGAATGCGAAGTCTAATGGAGCAGATAGGAAAAATCGAGGATAATAATTGTAGGAGCCGATGTAGAGAAAATGCGACTGACTCGTGGTAATGATGGCGCTCTCGATTGTGGCCGGTTCAAGCCATCTATCTTCTGTCTTAACGAACCAGCAACAGACGCAATAAGGCGGGCAGCAATCGAAGTTACTTTGCGGGCGGGACGATGGTTGACGTCGATGCAAGTTCACTACCTAAGCGCAAGTTTGATCAAAGCTGGACGGTCCAAACGGCACTACGAGACGTGGACCAGGCACTGGATCGGGCGCTGCGGATATGACAGATAACCGTTCTCAGTAGCCGGGTGAGGAGCTTTGAGATGAGATCCATAATTGGTAAACCAAGCAACTAGGAGGTGAATATGAGACCGTAAGCTCAAGCTCTTTGAACCGGAGGAGAAAACGAGAGGCATCACGCACCAAGGCTTGGTCCGACGACAGCCTTAAAAAACACCACCACCGTCCTCGATCACTAGCTGGATTGCAGTCGTGTCGGCCTTGGCGAGCTGACTGATGGCAGAGTATACGGGTTGGAACGGCCCTCGTCCGGAACGAGCGCGTCGCAGGGAGCAAGCAGAAGACATCAGAGCGGAGGAGCTAGTTGTTCGGAGGAATGCTAGAGCGCGAGGCTTGTCTTTATTGATAAGTCGCCGAAACGCCGCGAGGTGGGTGGAGAGGTTCGGGTAAGGCGAGGTCGTCGTCGATTCGGACCGTTTCGGGTGACCTGCACGTGACTTCGGGTTCGACCGCTGAGTATCCGCAGGAGCACATCCTCTCATAAAAATGCGAGGACGAAACTAGTGCTCCTGATTGTCGATGAGTATCTCATTCCGAGTTTATATACATGAGCTCTGATTCTCTATAATGAGTTTGTTGTCGACCATGGAATCGGACTGTCTGTCCCGTGCTCGGCTCTCAAGGCTAGTGGCGAGTCCTGATAAGACGCCCATTGGTTTACCTATCCATCCAGTCATGAGATGTAAGAAGGCACAACTGGTACTGGACTGTTGCTCAAAATACTCATAGTCTCTTCCTAGCTGCACAACCCGTTTGTTGCACTTCACGATCGCATCTCCGGCCTATTCGATGCGATGCGTACAAACTCTCCTCCTACAACTCATTAGTCGACCAGCGCCCGTCGCTCTTTGGAGACGATCTGGGGCCCACATGTTTTTATATTTGCTGTTTTTGCAATAATTTGCTGCGTATGACATGGATCGGACAAAGCCGGGAGGACAGTAAGTCCAGGCCGCGCAGGATGATGAAGTTGAACTCGATCTGTGCTCCTTTCAAAAAAACCTCATGGTGTGTAGTGCTCAGTGCTGTTAGTGTATAGATACCAGTGAGTGTATATGACATCCTAAGGAGCGCAACGAAGGGTGCTGGGTTTCTAAGCCTGCTTGTTTCTTGATTTGTTCCGCCCCCAATCTCAATGCAGGTTGCATACGCAAAAAACCACTCAAAAGACAGATCTAAAGTTAAACACTGTTTGGAGATGGATTCTACACTGAGTTTCTCCTACGACGCAAGGATAAAAACACGCATACAAGCTTGGCAGAAGAATTATGACATGCAGACCGATCTCCAAGCGTCACCATGTACAAACTTGGTAAAATCAAGCAGAGCTCGACGATTGATGCCCTCTGATGACATGCAGAGTTGCGAATCGTCAACCCTGGGCTGTCTTAACTCAGTTGGCAGCCAAATCAGTGGCTTGCCATCGGACGAAGTCACCCAACCAGGGTGTTCTGGATGCATACAACGAGCAAGCTGAGAGCTTGATACTAACGGTTTGTTCCCCACTGCGGACGGTGGAAGAGCTCGTATGTGGGTTCCTACAATCCAAAGTAATGTGGGTGAGCGAGTATTGAGATGTAATGCTGGACGTACCTGGTAGAAACTGGGGACCTTGCACAAATGATGCAATGTGAGATTCTACATCCCAGATGCGTATCGTATCGTCCCATGAACCAGAGGCGATGCGACGGCCGTCAGGAGAGAACGCGATAGACATAACCAAGCTGGTATGACCACGCAGCGGCTCGAGTACTGCCTGTCCAGTCTCAGCGTTCCAGATGCGCACTGTGTGGTCGCTGGATCCCGAGGCAATCCAACAACCATCGGGAGAGAACGCAACAGACATCACCAAGCCATCCTGCCCTTGCAGAGGACCATGTACCGGGTTGCCGGTCTCCGTATCCCAGATGCGCACCGTGCTGTCGGCGGAGGCTGAGACGATTCTACGACTGTCCGCAGAGAATGCGGCAGACATCACCAAGTCTGAGTGACCTGTCAGCGGTTCGCGTACGACTTGACCAGTCTTCACGTCCCAGATGCGGATCGTTTGATCGAAGGAGCTTGAGACGACCCAAAGGCCGTCCGCGGAGAATGCGACTGACGATATTCCAATTGTGTGACCTGTTAGGGGTTCGAGTGCGGCTTGACCAGTCTTAGCGTCCCAGATTCGTATTGTTGTGTCATCTGAGCCTGAGACAATGAGACGGCAGTCTGGAGAGAACGCAACAGATTTCACTGAGCCCGAGTGACCTTGCAGCGGCTCCAGCACAGCCTCGCCTGTTTCCGCATCCCATATGCGCACTGTTTGATCATCAGAGCCTGACACCACTCGACGGTTGTCTGAAGAGAACGCGACACATAGCACCTGGCCCGTATGACCCTTGAGGGGTCCGAGTACTAGTTTGCCTGTTTCAGCATCCCAGATGCACACTGTCTTGTCCTCAGACCCAGAGACCAGATGGCGACCGTCAGACGAGAACGCTACAGAGTTCACATCACCAGAGGGCCCCTTCGAGGAAAGAGGCTCCTCATACGTTCCCGCATCACCTCCACTCGCCACGTCCCAGATGCGTATCGTCTTGTCGTCGGAGCCGGAGATGACTCGACGTCCATCAGGGGTGAACACAGCAGACCTGACCAAGTCAGAATGGCCGTACAGTACCCGGATAGTATCTCCAGTCTTCACATCCCAGATGCGCACCGTCCTGTCGGCAGAACCAGAGACAACCTGACGACTATCAGGAGAGAATCCGACAGTCCACACCCTGCTGGAATGACCCCGTAGCGGCTCAAGTAGTGGGTTGCCCGTGGTTGCGTCCCATATACGCACAGTGGAATCGTCGGAACCCGAGGCGATCATGATGCCATTGCAGGAGAACGCGACCGAGTTTATCCCTCCGGAGTGACCTTCTAGCGGGTCTGATACCGCATCGCCTGAGTTTGCATCCCATACTTTCACTGTCTTGTCGTCTGAACCTGAGACAATCCACTTGCCATCCGGGGAGAATGCGACGGACCGCACCCAGTCTGAGTGACCATGCAGTGGGCCAAGTACAGATTCGCCCGTGCTCGCATCCCAGACGCAGATTGTTTTGTCCCGAGATCCCGAGACGATACGGCTACCGTCAGCAGAAAAGCCGACTGAGTACACCCACTTTGAGTGAGCTTGTATTGGGCTAAACCTTGCGTCACCTGTCTGTGCATCCCATACTCGAATTGTGTCATCATCGGCGCCAGAGGCTATCCATCGACTGTCAGGAGAGAACGCCACAGACCGGACCCAATCCGAGTGACCTTTCAGCGGCCCCAGTGTTATATCGCCGGTCTCGCCGTCCCAGATTTGCACCGTTCCATCACCACATCCAGAGACGATGCGGCGGCCATCCGAAGAGACAGCAACGGAGATAACTTGACTGGAAGCTGATATGGTCCTCAAACACGGTGTCCAGTCCCTCTGGGTGCCTTCCACGGCAGAGAGTAGGTTTGAGAAGCAAGGCCGCATACGCCGGGCGATTATCGAATTAGCCGGCGCGAATGCGAGCGCAGATATGTAAAGATGGGGAGTGCATTTTGAGATGGGATCATAGAACGACAGTATAAATCGGTACGCATCGTTTGCGACGGCGCGCAAATTCACCATTGGCTCCTAGACAAAATGCCGAAATCA